>CABFWB010000163.1:327149-344579 GCA_902151455.1 Timema bartmani | reverse complement strand
TATAGCATTGTATATTATTTTATGCGTGTTCTTATGTGGAGTGGTGATGATACAATGTACATTATTCCGTTCAGAAATCTTACGAGTTTATAGAAAGAGAGAGAAAGTCTGTGCGGTGCGCCGTACCATTTATTTTCTATTACCATTTTGCAGCAAGTGTCTGAATAAAATGGAGTGGAATCAAGAAAATACTTAATTTTTTATTGAACAATATAGGAGGAAAAATATTTTGTGGGATCCTCAAGATCGACAACATTATAATAAATTAAAAAAAACGCTGCACTCGTGACTTGTAGGTCTGACATTTCAGCTAGAAATTAGAAAAAACAAACAAAAAAACAACCCTGAAGCAGTGTCGAGACGAGCATTCAAAGTGAGCATTCGCCACGCCCAATCAGGAACTTTGAGCCGAGCTTTGTAATGTAATGCTCGGCTCAAGTCAGTTGCCAGCTTTAAGGTGCGTCTTTCTTCACTTAAACGTTTAGACCGCATGACAATGCGTCAGTGTGGACGTGTTTCACCGCACCGAATGAGCGTACGCGCATGCTACGTACGCTATCCGTCTGTTGTCGGTAAAGTGTACGTGATCAAAAGGAAATAAGTTGTGCGTGTGTGCATAGTGGAGAAGCTTTAGGCCGATGTTCTTACTGTGCGTTGCTTCTGACAGAGAGTATTAACTTTGCGCGGGTCCTTGCAGCTCAACAATGAAATGGAATAGTGAGGATGCGCATTTCGCAAAAGTACGAAGGGTACCCTTTGTGTCATCCATACAGTGGCGGATTTAAAATTTTTGCGCCCCTAGGCACAATTATATTATGCGCCCCCCCCCCTCCCTAATTATTTTTGTCATGGGAGTAGGGTAAAGGGCGGAAGTTAGTATTCGAAAAAAGATTTCTGCGAAAGATAATCAGGCCTGTACAGTAGCTTAGGTCAACATTATGAAGAAGGGGAGACTGATGTCAGTTATAAAGCGATTGCAAAGTACAGTTATTTAAAAATATATATTGTCATTCTGACTTTAACTATTTCGATAATATTAGTCAATAATTTTTTAAACGTAATTATTAAAATCAAAATATTATAATAAGAATAAAAATGTAATTCGAAATGTGCCGTTCCTTAAATCCGCCGCCCCTAGGCCCGTGCCTAGTGGGCCTATAGTGTAAATCCGCTTCTGCATCCACAACATGGTAACTATTATAACACAGAAAGATAAGCTAAGTAATGCTATGCTATACTTTGCCAAGGTTTAGTCAATTTGGTTTCACACTCATTGCTAAGCTAAGCTATGGTTTTCTGTTCTCTCCTGAACTCACTGTGGTTTCTTTCTGGTCTACTTCAGTGAATTTAATTTATGGCATTCTACAAAATGTATTGTTTAAGCTCAGATGATAGTACTGAGGAAGAGCGACTGTTTTGGAAGAGCAAGAAAAAATAGGATGTGGAGGTTTGACTTGTTAAATTAACGGTTCCGTTTTAATATAAAAATACTTATTAAATATAAAAACTTAATAGAATATTACTTGAACACACGTGAAACAAATTGAAAACAAAACTTCAACACTTCTTTGGTTATTTTCAACAATCCAGCACTGCCTCTGTTCAACACGTAGCCCAAGCTGCGCAACGTAAGAACTCAAGATGGAAGATGGAAAAATTGCCCGGTCAGCAATCGGAAAAAAAACATAGTGCGGTGTAGCAAAGCATAGCTTAGCCTAGTTTTCCGTGGGAACCAACACATTTAAATACATGGTCTGCTATTTTTCTAAACAGCAGAGCAAATCTGATCTTAGCTTTTAATGTGAACCGGCCCTCAGGCGCTGCAGTCAGTGACGTGACGTATTTCTCTTTATCTTCTTTTTTTTTACTTTGTATTTCTCATCGGTTCTTCATGCATTGTTGACTTGGCCGGGTATTAAGTTACTGCCCAAGTCATTTACTCAACAGAGATTCATTCAGACCTAAACTTTGATCTCTGATTTTACTGAACCACCATCGTAAAATAATATTTTTATGTTCATTTTTAACTGCTTTCATAAATGCAGATTGGTTAATAAACCTGGTAAAGTCGAAATCACTATGACCAGGGATCAAGGGCTTGTAAATAAATCCCCGGAAATTGATATTTTAACGACCAAGGAATAAACTATAAATATTTACCTAGAGCAACAACGTGATGTTGGCAAAAATATATTTACAATAAGCAATAACGCTTTCTGGAACACTTCTTTTTTATTTTTGAGGTAGTTCTATAAATATTGTGTGTGCAGAATATTATGTGAACATTGTCGCTCATTTAATTGTGGGAGACATTGTATTTATCTAGTATTTATTTTTATCATTTAATTCCTTTAATCATACCCTTTTCCATATGCGCAATAAACAATAGCAAACTTGTATTTTTTTTCTACACAGAAACATTAAAATACCAAAACTAGATAAAAAAAACCCAACCTATTTGTGGGGCCAACACTATAAAACATTTATTGAGGAAATGTAAAATTTTATTTTAGAAAGTCTGGGGAAAAAAACCCAAAAAAACAACAGAATTTTATAAACTTAACAAAGTGGTCACACTTGAATTTAAAAAGATGAAATTAAGGTTTGAATACTTTCTTAGCGATAAAGATACAACAAATTTACAAAATAAGAAAATGGAACTTTGTTTTCCGAACTGGTATTTTCACATTACCTTAATCATTATGGCCTGTCAATTAAATTGATTTTGCCAATGTTGTCGTTTGATTAGAGATAAATATTCATGTACAGTCTTGATATATTGGCAATATCTCGAATATCCACAGTTTTCGATGACCTTAGAGACTTGTTTTTATCAGGTGAGCATGTGCCATCCGTTGGGTTGAACGTGCTGTGGTAAGGATGGAGAGGCACGTCGCATTGCTGTTGTGAGTGGGCGGAGAGATCACTTGGTAAAATAAAACACAGATATTGCTAGCACTTGATTTAATCCTTGAGGAGGGAGGGTGTTGTCCAGTGTGGTGGGGCTGGTTAATGAGTGAAAATCGTATAGGCCCGTCATTCTCTTTTCACCCCGCTGTCGTCGTGTGTTTTGGTAGGGGTTGGGTTCTGGTTGAAAGGTTGCAAAGAGTATCGAGTAGGGGGTTCAGTGACGCTTGGCTCTTTGAGGATGACAGTGAGGTGGGGGAAGTGACCAGTGGGCAAACAATTGAGGAGGGGAGGGATGATAAATTTAGTCTTTTAAGATATTTGGGGCAAATATATTGTCAACCTACATGGTTGAGTGATCGATTAGCATGTCTGACTGTGACTTCAAATTCCTTAAAACTAGTCTCCAACACGTGTTAGTAATACTCATTAAAATGGTAGAGAAACTTCGTTTATAATTAATAGTATCAGCATAATTAAATTACAGTGATTGTGTTTGCTTCGTAATAATCCTGTCTATATATTGCTTAATACCTCCAGTTAACCACTGGTTATTTCAGTTGTTTCTTGGCTTACTTTACTCATTGCTTTCCTATCTTGCTCTAAATTGCTAATGATGATGACGCTGACGCGTCGATAAACTATTATGACTGTGGATGATTTAATCATGTTGTTTATTAATAGGTTGAGGGATGTTTCTTGCTGCTGTATTTCTAATCAAGATGGTGCTGAGCCGTTGGTTAACTCATTGACCAAGTACAACTTAATTAATATTGTTTATCCAGACATTGATTTTTTATTGTCTCCTGCCGCCATGTTCCAGATCAAGATGGCGCTGAACCGTCGGGAAATTCCGTATCCGCACACAATCTAATCAGGCTGGCCGCGTTCCTGGACCGTGTGGAGTTGCAAGACAAAGCTGCCAAATTGTTGACGGCCTTTACCAGTCGCCTGACCCGAATGCCAATCGCCCTTCCAGAACTCACGTCAGCTCTGGTGCTGTACCATGACTCTCCCACACAGGTCAGTACACTATTTTACTTTCCAAAGCAGCAACTGTCTCAGACAGGGTGGGAGGGGGAACCGTGTCAATATATCAATAAATGGAACTGACCTACGCCGGTGGGCACGTGGTATAAATATCAAGCTCATTCACTCTGGTTTGAGGCTTGAATCTCGACCAGGTGTATTGAGGATGTTTTTCCCCAAAGAGTTTCCCACTCTCCCACTATGCAAACACAGGGCATTTACTTTAAAACATATCTACCTACCTACCTACCTGCTTGCTTGCCTACCTACCTACCTACCTACCTACCTACCTACCTACTTACTTACTTACTTACTTACTTACTTACTTACCTATCTACCCACCCACCCACCCACCCACATAACCATCCGCCTGCCTGCCTATCTCAAACCCGAACAGATACTCAGACATGTTGGAAACATAAAATTGAAACTATGTTTGGAGCTCACATTATTAACGATCGAAATAGGAAATGATAAGGATAATGTCCATACAAAAAAGGATGAGAGAAAAATATACCCGTTCCAATGAACGGGTTATCTAAAGCCTTAAATTTACACTGCACTGAGTCGTTGAGTGGGAGGCTAGGAATCCTAGGAGGCTAGGACTGGAATCCCGGCAGGCTGCACTGGAGGTAAGAGGGGGTTTCCAAATTTGAATTTCCCTGTCATTCGCTCTACATTAATGTGAATGTATTTTCTCATAACCATCCTCCGAGATTAACCCCATATATTATTAATTTTAAATTACCTATGTTTTGAAGGTACAAATTAAAAATCTCATAAATACTTTAAATTATTCAATTCCTCCCAAGTTCTAAACCACTCGCAAAATGACAATAATTTTAAAGGTCTGAAGATATATAAAAATTTGGTTTTTGAACCTAGCTAACTAACTCTCTGGCTTTAAGGAACTCAAAAGTTCATGAGCGTCAGAACGTAATTTCCATTCAAATATCTTTCAACATAGTTTTCCCATTGGCGTTGTTACCACCCACTCTACTACCTCTTAGCTACGGCCACATTAGACTAAAAGGAAGGTGGGAGGTAAGCTAAATGACAAAGAAAGCAAGACATTAGCAACAATTAAATAACAATATGAAAGTTTTATTCATAATAACAACTGAAACAATAAATTACATGGCCTCAAAAATCCATCGGAAGCATGTTGGAAATCATACCAAAGTCTTAATGTGAAAGTTTTCCACATCAAATGTAATATTTACGTCAAATTGGTCTGTCTTGAAGAGACAACAACTCAACCAAACTACACTGTCAGCTTCACAACAGTGAATATTGAAAATACAACATAAAATGTTTGACTATTTAAACAAACTATAAGTTTATATATATCTAGACTGATATTTATTTGAATACAAAAATAAAGAGCTTGATGGGCTACTTTGACACGGTTATAAAGGTGTCTGCTTCATCGCATTGAATACAGACTTAGTTACATTTACTTTTTTAACATCACACAGATGTTAATATAAACACGAGAGTTTGGCTTTCCGGCATCAAGTCAAACTCCCGCGGGACTATTAAATTTCAACAAAAAAAATTATGACATACAAAATGATTAGATAAACCACAAGTTATTTCAATTAAATAATTTGGAAAATTATTTAGTCTAAATCAAACAATCTGCTAACTTTACGTTAATTCAAACAACTAAATATGAAAACATTTTACAAAAAAAGGGAGGAATTTCCATTTACTTGGTGATCAAAATTTTGTCAAATTAAATTAAATACTACTAACAAAACAAGTTAATAAATGTGGCAATCTAATATATACGTGACTTCACTGATACTAGCGCCCAAGTGGCGGCAAAACAATTTAACTGTCTCATAAAAAAATTTGTAAATAATTTACGCTTAGTTTGGCTTATTCCAAAATATTACATCACATTAATTCAAAATTGAATTAGCCATAATTCATATCTATTAAATGAACTTAAAAAAAACAAAAGAAAAAACCCACAATACGTCGTCATCCTGTGCATTGTCCAAGTCTAGGACAGGACTTCTCCAGACGACGATGAATAAATAAAATAGTCTTAAGACATGGCTTCTCTTGAAGGTGTAGAATTATAATAGTCCCTGAGTTTAAGAACCGCAAGGTTTAAATAGTGTTTCTAGTCGCTTAGGAATGAAAGGGGGGAGTGTCCACATTGGTCGATGGTTTTCAACGGTCATTTTCTTAAACATCCAGACGATCACATCATCCTTGACTAGTCTAGGATTGGACAGCTGCCTCCAACACGAGCTGCATAGGTGTTAAAGCTCCGATGGTTGGTGGAGGTGACGAACTGACATCATGCGATAAGTTGGTGGTTGGATTCGTCTTGCACGCCGGACACCAGGATAGTTCCATTTAGTTGATGGTCTCAGTCAGTTCCTCAGTCTTGAAGGTTGTTCTAGCCAGAAGAAATACAAGCGGTATGTACATGAACATTTTGTGATTGTGGGGGAGTTTCGTTCTTGATTGAATTCATACAGATTAAAGACAGTCTATATAGGAACACAATAGAGAAGCTTACTATTGCAGGAGGTTTATTACTATTGAGGTTTCATATGGAGTGGGTAGTATGACTCTTGATGGAAACCTTCGCGTGACTCTTAAAATGGGGGAAGGGGGGGTAGTATGATGTAAAATGTTGCAATGTTACAGCGTCTTGGTCTACCGAGGGGTTTGCCTACTTAAATTGTGTGTAGCCTACACGCCTGTCATCACCCATAGTAGCCTATGCGCCAGATTATCCTTATTATGTTTGGGGATACATACAAGCTTTGAAGTTTTTCATCGTGTAACGTTCTCCATTCTCCTCTTTGTTAATCTCTCTTATGACAAAATATCTCTCTCATCACTTTGTTTTCAAAAAGTATTAATTTATTTTCTTAATGCAAAGTGAGAGATAATGCTTCATACTTGTACAACTTGTAGGGTAATTGCTTTGTTTATAATCATCTCAATATTTCTATACAGAAAACTAGAGGACAACAGCTTCCAAACTGAATAATAGCAAGCATTGCCTGCATAAGTTTTGGTTTTTTTTATCCCCTCTTGAATTTAATTCTTATGTGTTAGCACAGTTCCCAAGTATTTGAATTGGTCAACTTCTTCAAAACCTCTATGAATATATTCCTTTGTAAAACAGGGTTTAGATTTTACCCACAATCATCGTTTAGTTAGTCCATATTTACTTCTAAGCTTATTTCTTTGCTGTTTTTAAACAAAAGTTCTGCATGCATTTTAATTTTTGCCTCGGTACAATCAGAAAATCTACATCGTACCATTTAATATCAGACTCCGAATGTTCTCTTACAAGGACATAACTGAATATTTAATTGCAAAGTTAAAAAATAGAGGTGATAAGGCATCTCCTTGTTTGATACCATTCTTAATATTAAACTTATTTTCTAATTTATTCCCCACTAGCACGCAAACCTGAGTTTTTTTCAAACACATTTGAATATGTCAAACCAATTTTTTGGTATTCTGAAATCACTGGAATATTAAACAACTTTTTCCCATTGTTTGAATCAAATTCTTTTGAAATTTATTAACATTGGACTAACAATGCCATTGTATTCCCATATTTACTTTGGGATCTGTCTTAAACTGAAAGTATAATCAAGTGTTGACCTATTCCTTCCAAATCAACACTGGTGATCGTCAATAACTTCATCTGCATTTGAAGTTAAACTGACAAATATAATTGACAGGACTTTGTAATTTGTTGTGAGAAATGAAAAATTACCTCTGGAATTATTGCAATGAGAGTTGTCTCCTTTTTTTAAAAAAAATTGGCACAATAATAGTCTCTTTCAATTGCTGGGTGGTAACTTATTTTTTCTGGACTGGACAGAGAAGTTTGTGGAGCATATCAACTATTGACTTCCCATTGTTTTTATTAATTTTGTCGGAATCATATCAATACCTGAAGCTTTTGAATCTTAACAACTATTTCATAGGAACTAGTCGAAATTAAATTGGATTATGATTTTGTTTTCTTTACAAATATTACCTTTGGAATAACTGAGTGGAACTATAAACAGGTTTCATATGGTCCTTGAAAGACTTGGAATTTAATGTGTCTTTGTTAAAGGCCTGGAAAAGTCCTTAAATTGATCTGGGCCTTGAAAAGTCTTGGAGTTTTCAGGTTTCAATATTTATTTTTGAAATGGTTGTGAAGAGTGGCTCTAAAGACCGTGATAAGCATTGGGGCAGTAAATATCTAGCGCATCCTCTTTGATCAAGCGTTAGCTGTTGTCTCCTGTTTACTTTACTCTCCAGCTGCTCTTCCTGCTGATTTTGTTTTATTTGTTATCATGTCATCAGCTCAGAGATAGTTGCACCCAAGGGATTGGATCTCTCTCTATGGGAGTAAGGGGAAACAGTGTTAACCTCTCTGACAAATGCATTGCATACTGTCGATGAAATACGATGTTGTCTTCTTTAGTTTCTTATATTAAAAAATCTCAATTTATGTGTATTCGCCATTTTTTTTTCTAAGTCGCTTTAAAACTGTCATTTGTAATAATTCTTTTAGGATATTTGACTACCTATTAACACTTTTAAGTACTTAAAGTTACAGTTTTGCACTAAAATGCCCACCAATAGCTTTTAGTTCATCTCCCATCCACCTTAGCACTCAAATTCCTGCCATACTACAAGATGTATTGAATCGAGAATGTCTGCACTAACCAATAAACCAAGAACCAATAAACCAAGGAGAGTGAAGTGACAACAAAGTTAAATTACTATTTTTATAGTCTTCTATGTTCATTAAATTTAGTGAAAAGTTATTGTTTTCCATCTATTTAAAATTTGATAAGGTTTATAATTTTTTTTAAAATTGACATGTTTAGCTTTAGGCAGTACAAGAAATAACAGTTTTAGTCCTTAAAAAGTCCTTGAAAGGTCCTTAAATTTATATTTCATATGTCTGTAAGAACCCTGTATAAAAGAACCATGAAGTTAAACAATGACATGCTTCATTGGTTCCCTTGATGCCAATAAATGCCCATCCCTTGTTATTTTCCCCCCCACATTGATGTTTGTAATGTCGTTTGACCACTTTATCTTAATTAGTGAACTGCTTTTGGGAGTTTAATCCTCGGCACATCTTGTCTGCCAGAGTACCACCACCCCCACCCCATTCGACCCCTCTAAGAGCGAGGTAATCCGGTCAGAGCCCTCTCATCATTCCCTAGAGGGGGTTTGTGGGTCTTTGCTCTCAGCGTTAACAAGGCTGGGATCAACGCGCGCACCTGCTAAGCTCGTGACTTCCCAAACCTCGTTAGTAGGTCAGGCAGCCTTTAAAAGCATTGACTGTCATCCATTGGAAATAACTTTGAGCTGGAAACCGCTCACCAGAGGTGTTTTTAGAACTATACATCTAACCCTAAAATTAAGGGTTTTTATTTAAGGGTGAAAAGATAGAACCAATTTCGATAAATTCTATTTAACTATTTATAGTTAAAATTCATATCAAGACATTGTTTTAAACTACAAACAAAATAATGCATCTAATTTTTCCAGTAAAATGACTTGGAAGGTATTTTACCTAAGCGAATATCTCCAATTTTTGGTTATATCTCCGAAATCATTTGAGATATTAATAACTTATCATTAGAAAGTTTTAGAGCTATTAAAAATAAAACACTTTTATTTGATTTTTTTAAAATAAAACAAACAGTTTTCGAGATAAAAGCAAATATTTTTGATGAAAGTCTTTTGAAAAAGGAATTGTCATATACTCTTTAGTGAATATAGATGTTCCTCTTTTCTCAATCTTTCTGAAATAGTGCATATTATTTCATCTATGCTCTTAGGTAGAATGTTATCAGCTTTTCCCCATTATGTTTCTGAAACAATGTATATTATTTTGTTTCACATATATTATGAGCTATAAGTAAAATATGTATCCAGTTTTAGGTAAAAAATCAAGAAAGTCTGTGCGGTGCACCATAATACTTATTCCTATGTGGCTTCCCACTATCCTTCCATTCAAATCTGTCTACTCTTCCTTTAAATTATACCTTCCACATCCTAACTTTAACACGGTAAATCAGCCGATAGCCTAAACTTTGTATACCTTCTTCTGCCAACACCAGCCTTTATCTGATTCTTCTACTCCAGTTATGTTCTCTTTCTTGATTTTCTCCCTTCCACATATCCTTCTATAAATATTTATCTCTTTCCATCTATCATGTATCAGTATATGGCATATCATGTTAACTCATCTTTGCTGTATACCTTTCCAAAGTTTTCTTTCTTCGTTTGCTTTTCTAAGTTCTTTAGTATTTGTTACCATCTCCAGCCATGATTAATACAGTAACTAATTAATAAGTAGAGACCTGAACTTTTTGGTAAATAAAAGTGAGCCAAAGTGTTGAAATAAATGGTGAAAAGTGGTAATGAAAATTCTGAAAAGTGGTAAAAAAAATTGTTCAGATATACATATTTTTTATATAGTTAGTATTATAAAATATATTTTGTGTTTAAATCTTACAACATTTCCCTCATAAATATTCGCGTGACTAAAGACTACAATGTTGCAACATATTAATACTTCCACGTGTCAATTAAATAATATACAATGTTGTGTGTAAGTTTTTAAAGAGTCACAAATTATTTGGTTCTTTTAAATTTTCTACTAGCTACAATCTGGATAATGTGTTAGAACACTTTATAATATACTTAATAAAAATGTAATGTAAAAAAAAATTGACAACTTCATTTAGGGACGTCACCACATACCAGTGCAAGTNTCTTGGTTAAATGCACCCCCCCTCCCCTCCCCAATAAATAAAAGCTAGCGATGCCTACTATGATCTGAGAGTTACTAAGGCTACAAAATTTATTTTCATTTTTATGGATAGTATCAACAAGGGATGTGGCTTCGGAGTCACTTTTGAGTGGCGTTGAAGTCGGTAGAAAGGTACCGACTCCGGCTTTTTAAAAAAACTTAATAAATTACAACTAGGGGAAATTGTAATAAAAATATATATATAGTATGTTCTATGGACCTAATTGGCCTAATGATTTGTGTGGTGGTGATGAAATGTCCTGTGTTACCATTTTAATATTTATTTATTAGTAATACATTTACAATAGTAAATTTATTTTACAACCGTAAATTCTTTATACCTACTAATTAATATATCCACTTGCCATTGATGGGGGAGTCGAACAGTAGAAAAAATATAGGAGTTGAGTTGGATTCGGAGTCGAAAGTTTAGCCTACCGACTCCACAGTCCTGGTATCAACATAACATATTATTCATAATATAGTAAAATGTTCATATTTTCCTGTCCTTCCCACCGCGCTCTTCTTACCTTATGTTAACATTATAACCCTCTCTTGCATATCTTTCCAAACACACTGTACAAGGTATCTTTACACTTGAGGGCTGACTCTCTATCTCCAACAAATGTGAACGCATTGTGAGCTGGGAAATCCCGCTATGACAGGAATAACAAAGAATAATTGGCCGAGTTCCCAGCTAGAAGTCATCGGCTCGTCTTTGTGTGAAAGATGTTGACTGTTTGGCTGGAGTTCAAGTTGCTCGCTCTGCTTGTCTGCTCATTCTGCTCATTGAGCAGTTTCTCGGTATTCATAATCTGCCATTTTTTTTTTGTGCGCTTCACTTCTTACTACTCGTTCATATGCTTTTTAATTACCAAATACCAATAATACGTGTACCGGTGGGCACATGGTTTAGATGTCAAACTCATTTAAACTGGTTTTATAGTGACTTGGGGGTCTAGGGCTCGAAGAATCCCAGTCTAGTATACTGAAGGGGGTTTTTCCCTAAATAATTTCTTACCCCTCCTCCACACAAAAGTGGGTACATTTCTTAAGACAACTTCTACACCACTAGTGTAATCTACTATAAATGCAGAAAATCTTAACGGGACGTCAGGGGGATAGTAAAATTACGCTAGTGTGGTAGGGATGAGAAAGGTTGAATTAAGAGGAAATATACTCCTATTTGCTTGAAGGGAGGGTGGGAAAAAAGAGATCCAACACAATTGTATGTTTTTTAAAATATAATCCATATAGCAAAATATTTGGTTGCTACTAAATTATCCTTAAATAATATATTTTTCTACATAAAAAAAGTAAATTTTAAACCATTATATAAAACCATTGTCAGATACCTATTTTAAACAAAATCCTTTGAAGCCATTATCGAAAAATCTAGATTAAAAAAATCATTTATTAGTAAACAAACCTTAATTTTTATATCTAGATCTAAAATCACTATTTCACTTCGAAGTATGGCCATATTTAGGTTGACCATGTTTTGATGGTAGCCTCGGGCACAGACATACATGGGGACTGATGGAATTGTTAAAATTCACTTTTTTTATTTTGGGGGCACATTAAACCTCTATATACATCATAATCTCGAGTTCGAAAATGTTCACGGTTAATATAATTTCTCTGTATCACTAACCATGCACTCAATCTAGTTGCTCTCATGCGCAGGCGCAGATGCAGTTCCGCTAGTTGAAAGTTCCGTGAGGCGCATGCGTCATAAATCATTGGCGCGCCCGTAAATATATATCCCACACCGGATGTTCATGCAACTTGGAATGCAGGCATGCATTAAAGTACTTTAAAAAAAACATGTGTTTACATTTTCAGCAATTTTTATTTTCACAAAGAAATGTTGGTTAGCTTAGATTAGTGGTTAAAATGGCCTAATGGGTCACTCTCCTACAGACACTAAGAAGTGATTCAAAAACAATAAAAAAAACACTCTTAAGATTTGTACACTAATGGCTATGGTGGAAGTGTATTTCAATTTGTGGTTTTCCACCCTCTTTCCAGGCGAATGCTGATTTGGTTTCTTAAATTATTTGAATTATTTTCCAATGACCATTACTGGAAATATTACAAATACAATACAATATTTCAAAAAATGTTCAACTTCATCAACTTAAGCCCCTTCTACAGACTGTGTCCGTATCCTTAATCACGTGACCGTACCAACCAATGAGATAGTCAAAGACTTCATTTAGTAAAACTCTTCAAAAGAATATCAGCAAGCAAGACAGCAACCATCAAGCAGCCAGCCGATCTTTAAAAGAATCTAAAACAACTTTTTGAGTAAACATCTAATATACATAAAATCGTGATGAGGGCCGTTAATGTTTCTACTATTATTTTTCTTACTATAGCTCGTTTGTGGAATTATTCTATAGCTACACCAGTGGGAACGCAGAAAAAGGAGTCGGTCTCGTCTCTTCTGTTTTTGCGGTGATGTGCTGGTCAGAGTTTGAATCCTGGCTGGGTGATCTGAGTTTATGATGCCTAAATAGTTTTACTTTCCCATTACTCAAATGTGGAAACATTTTCTATACTTTATACCTTCTATATCTCCGCGCTATTAATCTAAATATATTAAATATAATTTACTCAATACTTTATACACATAATACATTAATTAACATCACGCATAAACCCATATGTTTGTATTATTCCTATTATTCATGTGAGCCTCGGCTCTGGTCGTGAAGGATGAGTTTAAGACGCTGGCTAGCCGTTCCTGAGGGACCATTGTCGATCCCAGGTGTTGTTAATGGGGGTAGGATCAATTTGAGAGATATTGTGTGTGTTTGAGTCTGCAGGTGTTTGTAACGGGCTGTCGCTGCTGGCTGGGCTTCTGAGCTGCCTGATGGTGCTCATGGTGATCGGATAGGTTTGAAAGATAAGGTGTATATGTGCAGGTGTTCGTAACGGGCCGGTGTGAGGACGCCGACACGGCGGCGCTGCTGGCGGTGGTTCAGGGCCGCCTGGTTCCAGGCCGGGTGCTGGCTCTGGCGGACGCTAGGGATCGCTCTGAGAGTGTGCTGTACCGCAAGTGCGAGGTGATCCGGCGGATGAAACCTGTGAATGGACGTGCCGCCGCGTATGTGTGCCGTCATCGAACATGCTCCTTGCCCGTGAACACGCCCCAAGAGTTGGAGGCACTTCTCAACGAGCACCGTCAGTAACACCTCTTCTCAATATCAACTTCCATCGTGTCAAGGTAGAGTGCGAGCTACATAGCTATTATAAATTATTTATATCTCGCAACATAATATTTGATTAAAACAGCTTTACTACCCACCATTTGCTTAAGTATCTTTAAATTAGATATGATTAGTTTATTGCAAATAAAAGAGAGAACAAGATCAAACATTTGTATTTATTTAAAATTGGTTTGTATCTTATCCAACCAAACTCATTGTTATTCTGATCAACAAAAGTCATGTTAAAAGGCCCTTATTAAATAGCTCCTCTATATTTAGACAGCTTTACTTTCACCTCCATCTCTCTACAATTTTACTAAATATAGAATTAAAATATATTTTATTAGCAGTTTAATGCTGAAAATTGAGACTTAATAACTGTGCAAACTACATATATATGCTACTGATTAATTTTTGTAAAATATTGTTGCAACAACATAGGAATTTTCTCCTTAATCCATCTTGTCTTTTTTAATAACAAAAAAAAATTGTTTTAAATAACGCTAGTTATAATTATATATTTGTAAATTACACATTAGTTAATTAAGCCCAATTATAAGTTCATAAACTTATAAACTTCAGTTTCAAAAGACCAATAGCTCTGTTAGCTTTATCTTTTTTTTCTATTGGTCTGGAAAGTTGGTGTGTTGCATTAAAAATTTAACTTACGAGAAAAGTGTCTGTCTCACACCATTATGTATTAGATCCATTATAAAATGTTTAATTCACCTAGTAGTTGATCTTTCTGTAAAGAAAATATGCTATGTGCTTATGTACTAACTACGCTAATGTGCTAAGGATGAGGAAGGTTGAATTTAGAAGAAGTGTACCTCCTTTTTGCGTGGAGGGATAATGGAAAACCATTTAGTAATACCCACCCTCAGTACCCCCGACCGGTATTTGAATCTAGAGCTCCCTATGAATGACGGTCTAATTTATTGCAAGAGTGATGCCTTAGACCATGCAACCACCGCAACAGGTATAAAATATGTTAATCAAGTCCAAGTAATAAGGCTGAATTGATTTTGATAGGATATTAATATTTTCAATTTCCCTTTCTATCCGACACCTTAGCTCAGTTGGTAGCACATATTTCTACAGATCTAAGGGTCCCAGGCTCGATTCCCGGCATGACCGAAGAATTTATCATTGGTGAAATTTGGATTTACTCTTTCATAGTGATGAATTAATGGCCGAAGACGGGATGTTGCACCTGTCCTAGTCTTAAGTTAGATTATAAGGTATATGAAGCTACGACAGGCCTAGCCATCTGGTAGTGGAAAACATATGGCTTGAATAAAAAAACTGACCCAGGCTGGAAACAGTAATGGATGTAAAACATTTCCCTTGCTATCTAGCTGAACATAATTAAACTGACCTTTCGTGATATCTCACAGAAATATAAAAGTAGTTATATGGAACAAAAATATTTGCTTTCAATATGAAATATCTTTTATTATCTACATGTCATTGTTTGTGGGCTAAAGTATTTGGTGCCCAGTCTGCCTCTTATTCTTAGCATTCCATCTTTGAATCCAGACAGGGTAAAAAATGTTTTGTTGTGATTTTTAGTTTATTCTCTTTTGTTAAGCAGTCATTTTTTCCCCCATAACAGCATCTAACTACCTGGTCAGACTATATACCCAATTATGATAATTACTATAATGGAGTAGGGATGAGGAAGGAAGAATTTTGGAGGTAATTTACCCTCATTTGAGTGGAAGGAGAGTGGGAAACCATTTAGGGAAAACCATCCTCAATAGACTCAACCAGGATTCGAATCTCAATCTCTCTGTCATCAGCAGGTCAATGAAGCGGTTAAGTGGTAAATTAGTTGACAGGTACCAGCTTCGGTGGCCCCGTGGCTTAACACGCTTCTCTTGGAGTAGACTAAACTGCCGATGATGGGGAGATCGATGTTCGAATCTCGATCGGGTGTACTGAGGGAGGTTTCTCCAAAAGATTTTTCAATTCTCCCTCCATGCAAATGCGGGTACACTTCTTATTAATATAACCTCCCTATTACCTAAAACATTAGCATAATTAGTACATAAGCGTATAACCAGAACGAGTAGTAAGACACGGTGCTAAAAATAAATAAAAAATGACATGTATTTTTTGGTAGTTGGTCTACAACAAGTCACTAATAACCAGCTCATCCTCACTAAAGCATACAAACAAAAACAAATTACAAGTCACCATTTCCCGTAAGACAAAATAGAAGTGCCGCAGTGACATATTCAACGATAGCTTAAGATTTTCCAAAGTTGCAGACTTCAGACAATACCTTGTATCAAATGGGATGTATTTAAAAGGGCTCAAATTTCAACTAGCCATAAATACTGTACAGCAGATACAGCTAAACAAGGTAAAATATTATATATTATTATTAATTCCCTTTTAAACTAACTTTACCTGGATTCAAGCCGAACTTAAACAATTCTTGACTTTAATTGTCTTTTTGTTAACTATTCATGTAATAAATCTTGGAATTACAAAATAATAAAATTTCAACATTTTCACCTTTTTTCAGAGTTAGTTGGTTATACTATATCAATAAAAGATTTAAGTTTGCCAATAAAAATAATTTCACTAGGATTACCTAGTTATTTTTATATTTATGTATCATATATTTGCTAAACAAAAGACACAGGAGATCAACATACTTTATTTATTCAGATATGTTCTAGTGAATGATGTTTAGCATAGATACTTTATTGAATTCAAGATGTAATTACTTTTTACATATATTCAAAGTGAACTGTACTAGCTCTTTGTTATAGGCAAACAATAAGTGAGTAGTGAATACTATTTTATGTTGTTGGAAATTCATCTTCTAATCAACTAAATTTGATGTTTTAATCATTACTTGACTTGCTCTTCAAGATTAATAAATCAACATTTTAAAATAAATTAGTAATTGAATCAGGGCCACCCTTAGGTGTGTGTAAACGGTGCGGCCACACAGGGTCCCACGATTTGTGGGGCCTCACACTTGCTAAAATGACAGCGGGGAAAGGAAAAATTGGGGTGAGAAATTTTTAATTGTGCGCTTGTATTGTAGACTCCCTGTTTAGGCGATCTAGCAAATAGTGTCAGAGTGTAAAAACAAATATAAACATAATCATGTGATTTGATTTATTGAATGAGTGAAGAAAGTTCACCATTTTAACTCCGCCTATTTGCATTTGTCTATCTGTCTGTGGTGGAGATGTCTCACGATAACCTTTTAGTGCATTAATTGTTTAGTTAAAACTTGGCACAATTGTTCTTTGTACCTTTATGCAGATCAATTTTGTTGAGGAAAAAAATCAAACAAAAGATTGGGAAGAATTCAACCCACATTTGTTTAAAACACTGTTTATAGCATTAATGATTAAATGTATTTACATCTTAGGACATTTCCTGATACCTTATATGGCTTAAAGTTGGTAAATAGATGCAAACTACTGTAATAACATTAAA
>CABFWB010000163.1:297133-327063 GCA_902151455.1 Timema bartmani | reverse complement strand
GTCGTTGAAGCAGGTAACTGGGGGTCTCGCAGATGAAGTTTGCCCAGAGCCCCCACATATCCTAAGGGCAGCCCTTATTTAAATTAATAAATCAATAAAATTATTAATGAAATGCAATATGTTTGGGGTCAGTGTTTGTGTTTTATGGTTGTCTTGTAGGTAGCTTGAGAAAGTTAATGACACCAAAAACTGACTAAACAATAACTCTGGTTCATGAATAAATATGTTTCCATCTTTGAAGCTGGAGTATTTTTAAACACATTATTGATTCCTTTAGCATTTTGTAAAGTTCAAGCTGTGTTTAATTCACCACATTAAATGGCCTGGTCTATGACCATTAACTAGATGTTTTAAATATTGGCCACTAAACACAAGTTGGTAGGCCTATTCTCTAAAAGGTGTGTCAAATATCCATTTGTAAAATAATCAAGGCATAGTTTGATTATTCCTGTTCATTTGTAATCTTTTTTATATAACTCTTGTCAAAGTATTTTTTTATTATTCCATAACACCATTACTTTTCTTTTGGCACCGCGTCTTGCTACCCGTTTGGGTTTTATGCCTATATTCTAATTACACTAATGTGTTAGGGATTTGGAAGGTTTAATTTAAAGGAAGTTCACTTGCATTTATGTAGAGGGAGAGTGGAAAACCATTTAGGAAAAAACCACCCTCAATGCACCCGACTGGGATCGAACCCCAAGCTCCTCGTCTTAGACGATCTAGTCTAGTGACACCAAAACAGGTACCATGCCTATTTACAGCTTGATTTAAGGGGTATAAAGGAGACATTTAATCTAGAGGAAGTGCACATGTATTAACATGAATATAATTATAATGGGAAAATTGGATGTAAAAAATTACATGTGTGAAACCATTCCCAATGCACATGGCTGATCTTCAAACCTTGATCTCCCATCATTGGTAATCCAGTCCAGTGCCAGAGGGATGTCTAGTAGAGGTATTAAAACAATTAATTATAGTTTAAAATATTGTTTACAAATTGTTAGTATTACTTTTTATATTGAGCTAGGCTCCTTTGGTAAGCTGAGTGCAAACTGATTGACTGCATTATTTAGCTGGACATAATTATAGCCTTTTATTATAAATGCTTTTTTTTTTCTTTTCTATATTCATAAAATGAAAAGTTTGAGTGTGTAATGAGCATTGCGCAATATCTATTGCATACACAGGTCTGAAATTTAAAAATTAGTAGCCCCGTGTGCACAAACATGTGCACCTCGAAGCCGAAATGTTAAAGCTTGGATTTTTTAAAAAATTAATTAAAATTAGGGCCAAAATAAATAAAACGAATTTTTTTATGTTTGAAGCAAAGAAAAGCATCGGTGGGGGGGAGGAGACCACACAATCCATTACATGGTTACCGCAGACGACGCCAGATACTTCTACTAGTCATGAAGGATTCAATCCTCGGTCCCGGCACAGATTTATCTGATTGTCAAACCCTTCCTTCCCCTCTGACAAGACGTGTATTAATCACAACTTGTGAATGTGAGGAATGCCAGGCCTCCACCGTGGTTCGGATTCCACGTTAAACTGTAGGTCCTCCATTTCATCTCACAATCACCCTACCATTACACATTAGCGTAAGTGCGTATAACCCGAACGGGTAGTAAGACGCGGTGCTAATAATAATAATAATAATACTAGTCATGAATATTTTAGAGTTCTATGTAACAATAGAGAGTTCCTAGATACAGAGGTCCCGAGCTCGATCCCTGGTACTTACATATTTTCGGTGAAGCAGTGGGTCTGGAACGGGGTCACTTCAGCCTCACGAGGACAAATGAGGAACAACTTAAATTAAAAAATAGCAGTTTCAGTCTAGAAAACTGAGATTATCGTCGGAGGGTTTGTTGTGCTGACCACATGACCCCCTCTATATGTAGAAGTTGACACTATATTCGCCAAAAGATGGCGGCCGCTCGGTCTATATGGCTTGATTAAGTGCTGACTCATTTAAGTTCTTTTCTTCTATGTAACAATAATTTATACCAAGAAGAAACACCCACTTCGGTGGCCGCGTGTATTAACGCTCTACTTTTATGTTAGACTATACTGCCAAAGACGGGGAGATTGGGATTCGATCCCGGTCGAGTGCACTGAGGGTGATTTTCCCTAAATGGTTTTCTACTCACCCTCCACGCTAATGCGGGTGCATTTCCTCTCAAGCCTTAATCCCTAACCTATTAGTGTAACTAGTGCATAGTCATATAACCTGAATGGGTAGTAAGACACGGCGTACTAAACAAAAGAAACAAAAGAGACTGGCTGAAAAAGTAAGTATTTCTATTAAGTTTGATTTTTTTTGTCCTACCAAATGCTTTTGAAGTAGGCCATGTCAGGACAGCTCACAGTGAGATGAAAGCAGCTTGCCCTTGATCCAGACTTCTGACAACTTGACAAGATCTGTTATTAATATTGGACTTCTAAAACAGTGACACCAATTTTCCCCTTTATTTTTAAACAGTGTGGCTACCAAGATAATCTCTTACTATTTTTCATGGTCAAACATTTCTCATCATGCAGGGACAACTTGATGTCTTTGTTGTTTGATTAATTTTGAAAGATGTGTGCCATTTCTTTGTGGAAATTTTGAAATAAAAGGTTGATACTATGCCTGAAAGAACAGCCAATAAATATACTAATTATTTTTTTAGATTCAAATAGATTTGAAACTTGGGTTTTAAAATTACATTTTAAAGCTATGTAATTCCATGACACATTTCTTTTTTTTTTAAATAACCTGTATTGTATTGGCGCCCCAGAAATATTTTAGTGGGGGAATATAGTGTGTTGTTGGTGCTATTATTTCTGTAATTTATTTCTGATTCAGGTTATTAGGGGCACTTACTGTTCATTAACAATATGTCTCTTTAATATCAAAATATAAGTCGGATCTTAAAATGTAGTGTATACATTCTACACATCTTCAAGCCTATATATTTTAGCTATATTTCCCATGTATTAAGATTTTGTTAAAATTATTTGCAACACTGTAGAGGGAAAATACCCCCATCTACCCTCTTGCTCTCTTTGGGTGCACCATTGGAAAGCATTGTCACATTAGTTTTTTTTTTACCATCACTTTTTCTTATACTATCTGTTCAGGTTATATGTATATTTACTCTAATGGAGTAGGGATCTGGAAGGAAGCATTTTAGAGATAATCTTCCCGCATTTGCATAAAAGGAGAATAGGAAATCATTTAGGGAAAAACACCCTTAGTAGACCCGACTGGGATTCAAACCTCTATCTCCCTGTCTTCAGCAGGCCAGTCTACCACAAAAGTGACGCATTAGACGGTTTGACCACTGAAGCGGGCTCTAGTGTACTTGAAATATCAATTAACTACATTTATACAGTGTGGTAGTATTATATCATCGGCTTTTACTTACGGGTCTTATATAAATTACTCGCTTTGCTTGTTGGGGGCTCCGCCCCCAAAACCCCGGTGAGTTTTCTTTGCAAGTGGATGTAAACTAATGTAATGCGTTGTTTTGAACGTAACATCTTATAGTTACCGGTATTGTATTCTATATACCACACCGACTTGAAAGTTACTCTGCCATTTTGAATTTTTTTGGGCGGGTTGAAAATTAAAATTTTTTACTTTTTGGAATTTTCCCGTCGGTTACAGGCTAGAAGCTATAAGTTTGCCAAATTTCAAATTTCTATCTCATCTGGATCAAGTGGGTGAACATTAATGTCAGTGAGTGAGTGAGTCAGCCATGTGGCTTTATAGTAGTATAATTGCTTTGCATAATGCATTTTTGACTTAAACACCTTTTGAAAAAAAAAAGATTCCTTTAAATATATACATTTTAACAAAACTTAACAATATTTAAACTTTGTATGACATCAAATATAGTTATGGTTAAAATCCAGATTAAAAACTCAGACAAAATAACATCACTGATCTATATATTAGAAGCGTACAAAACTCTAAACAGGGCCTAAGTTTTGATGACATGCCACATTTTTTTGGCATATCACAGAAAGTAATTATGTGCACATAAACTCTTTTCATAATCCCTTGGTTGTAGAAATGTATGTGTTTTATAGGTAATGTTTTTCATTTTTGATTGTCCGATCATATTTTTACTATGAATAATGTTTTAGTTATTTTTAGATGTTTATTTATTTTGAATAACATTGATGTTTTTCAAATTTATAAATACTCAAATACAAGTGTCTTTTTTCTTGGTACAGGATTGAAAATAAATAGATCGCAGGCTCTAAATGAGCTTTGAACTTTCTTTACTTTTGTGGTGGGAAAATTCACATTCCTGATGAAGCACTGCAACCAAGTTGGAAAAATTTCTGTGGGAGGGGGAAATTATTTATTCTGAAGCGAGTGGGTATATCAATCATGTTGAGTGAAATGCAAGAAGCCATTTGCTGAGGGTTTTTCATTGCATAAATATATATATATATATATATATATTAAATTTCAGTTTGTATAGGGCCTGTTTGATCTATTAATGTGTATTCTTTCAGAGTGTTTGTATGTGTTTTGACTAATTTTTTGTAAATTTGAAGTCAATTTCTAGCATTTTAATATCATTATATTGATCATTTTTATACAATTTTTAGACCATTTTTGGGTAATCAAAATTTAGGCCCTGCTTATTGACATGTTTTGAATTATTATTATTATTGTATAACTATTAAAAACGATAAGGAAGATCTAGCATGCATTGTTTGACTCTAAATTTTGAACAATATACATTTATATTATATTATTAATTCACTTTATATTTTGCATAGAAACTAGACTCAATTCAGATGTTTCAGTCCTTGTAGGATGGATGGAAACAATGAATCTATTTTTGGGACTATGTTAATATGTCATATTTAAAACCAACTGGGGGTGTGTGAAGTTCACTTTTTAAATCCAAGTCGAAGCAAAGCTTGAAACGTGCAAAGCAAAGCTGAAGTCGAAGATTATGTTTTTATTGTATTCACATAGTAATAATTTTATTTTAAATTATCGATTAAGTGCATCTATGTAAAGAGAAAGATTAACAAAAAGTAACTAACTTTATTATTTTTTGCTAACATATCTGGATTTATCTATGTAACATTATTGATGTAATTTAATCTCTAGTCTGTGTTTAGTATCTGTTTTAAATATGATTATATGTTGAAATATGTCATATTTTGTGAGTTATTTAAATTATGTTCATAACAACTCTATTAAAGTTTTCTTCTTCAAAATGTTTTGAAGATAAGTTTATTGTGTGTTTCCATTTAGAAGCAAAGGAAATTTTACCTTCAACTCTTGACATTTTGAAGCTTGGCACACCCTTAGAAATAATATTACAGGTAACTTAGTCCATATATATATATATATATATATATATTTTTTCGGTAGTTTCATGTCTAATTTTATTTTAATCTGATGTAAATAAATATTGTTTGTTGATGTACTTTAGTGTGTGTTTGTGTGCATGCGTGCGTGTGTGTGAGAGAGAGAGAGGGAGAAAATGAGAGATAATTTATCACATTTTCTAAAGTGCACAGCTGTCATTGTAATCAACATTCTACAAGACTGTTTATATGAAAATGTGATATAACATATGTTCTTAAGTCTTAGTGAACAGAGGTTTATGGTACTCATTACCTGTGCAATTTTATGTGTATATCTTAATCTTATCTTCTTACTATTAGCTAATATTTTATTTTAATTTGCCATACAGATCAATGTATGCATCAACTACAGGAATATTATAAAATTGGTAATTAATTTCATAGATTAAACTAACTGAATCTCTGACTATTCTTTTCTATTATGTTATGTTTGTTTAATTTTTAAAGGTGTTGTAATACTAATATGAACATATATTTTCAAAAGAAAAGTTCAAACCAAGGTATAGAACTTTTGAACACTGTATGGTCTTTTTTTATAATATGTATACTAAATTACTACACTAACTAAAATATTTATTCTCATAATAATTTATTTACAACATTATTTCTCCATGGTATTAAATTATTTATTTTACTACTGTAGTTTAATAAATCTTGGTAAAAATTCAATCTTCCGTAATACATATAGTTTGTTTTAAAATACATTTTACTATTGAATATTTTCTCATGTTTTATATAGAGTATAAAAATAAGTGTTTATAACTCCTACTTTACAGTTTAGCGAATTTTACTTTTGTTGAATTTGAAGGTTTTCCCCTTTGTATTATTTTTAAAACTAAAAACTTTTTTAAAGATGGATCCAGCCCAAATTCTTAATGGTATGTCAGGAAAAGAAAGACTTAAAAGCAATAACAAAAATTATCTTAAAAAGCATGATAAATGCAGTTTTATAAAAATAACTGGTGGTTTATAAGAAATTTCTACATACATTTGTATAGTATATACCAAACAGATTATTCAGCTTTCACAACCTTGATATTATGTGTGCATTAAAACAATCAAAAAAGTGATTATCATATTGTAAATCTTTGTAAACATCAAATATGTACGCATAATCAAATTGTTTCTAGTCAATAAAATAATTGAAACCTTCCAACTTATCTTTCTGCTTAACTAATTTATGTTAATTGCTAGTAAGGTTGTATCTTCATTTTTATTCCCTTCTCCTTATTTTATATACTACTTTTCTTCTACGATGACAACATGTTTCGGTGATTTTTCACCATCTTAAATACAAATAAGACTTGAAAATTGTGAAAAATTACCGAAACATGTCGTCATCATAGAAGAAAAGTAGTATTTAAAATAAGGAGAAGGGAATAAAAAAGAAGATACAACCTTACTATAAATTATTATTACTCCTTACCAAATAAACATGAACATTATTAGAAATCATTTATATTACTTAAAAAACCTCAAGTCTAAATTTTTTTGGTTCTCTATCATATACAGGATGTGCCAATAAGCCATTATGGTTTTCATAGCTATATTGTGGAGAGCTCAAGTTGAATTAAAAAATAATGAACACTTTACTTTGAAAAACAATACAATGCAATTTTTAAATCTATTGTTATTTTTTGAAAACTGACTCTCTGGTCTAGTGGTCAAGAGTTCCTGGTTACAAATCCAGAGGTTCCAGGTTTGATCCCTGGCACTTCCAGATTTTCTGTGAAGCAGTGAATCTAGAATGGGGTGAACTCAACTTTGGACAATTATTGAGGAGTTAATTTAATAAAGAAGTAGCGGCTCTTGTCTAGAAGACTGAGATGAATGGCTGGAGGGTTCATTGTGCTGATCACATGACACTCTCCATCCGCAAATGTTGGCACTATCTTCATCAATGTGCAGTGAGCGCTCGGTGTGTATAGCTCAATTGCAAGCTGATGCTATGGAGGCTTTTTTTTTAACATTTCCTAAAAATAACATATTTTAAATAGCCTCCATGACATCAGATAAATTTTTTGTTCTAGACTTGAAATTGTCATATGTTTATAGCAATTACTAGAATTTCTGCAGTGATACATTGTTTCAACTTTTTTTTTCAGTGTGTTTCACTACCCATACTGGTTATAGGCATATGTGCTAGGTATGAGGAAGGTTTAATTTAAAGAAAATATACGCGCATTTTTGTGGAGGAAAAGTGGGAAACCATTGAGGTAAAACCACCCACAGTACACCTGATGGTGATTTGAGACCATCATTGGCAGTCCAGTGCGTTAAGAGAGTAACACTTTAGACCACTCGACCACCAAAGTGGGTCAACTTTATGATGGTGTGAGGTTTGCTGACATATACAAGACTTGAAGTAGAGGAGAGATATTAGATCAGGGGACCTAGGTGAGCCGGTGAAAAGCACCAATAGAGTGTCTTAACTAGAATTTTCCAGGCAGTTCATTAACATGTGGAATGGAAATCCAGATGTTCTGAATAAATTGCTTATGTCAGACAAGGTAAATTTCCACCTCTCCAGGTATATAAACAAACACAACTTTACATATTAGAATGACAAACAAGAATGCGACTACTGTCTTAAAAAAACTCCATAGTGTGAGCCCACGAGCAAGCTATACCAACCGAGTGGCCGTCACCGTTAACAATGATAGTACCAACATTTTCAGATAGGGGGTGTCATGTGGTCAGTGCAACGAGCCCTCCAGCTGTTAATCTCAATTTTCTAAATTGGAGCTGCTACTTCTTTATTCAAGTATCTCATTTGTCCTCACAAAGCTGAGGTTGACCCCGTCCCTTCCAGACCCACTGCTTCTCAGATACATTTTTGAAGTGCCAGGGATTGAACTCAGGACTTCTGGATATGTAGCCAGGAACTATGACCACTAGACCAATAAAAGTCACTTAAAAAAAGACCAGATTAATGAAATTATACTCCACTGCTGTTTTTTTTTAACTAAAGGTGTTTTCTTTTTATTCCACCCTATTTTTGCACAAAAACATTATGAAAACCATCAAATTTCATTGGCTCCCTCTTTAATTATTTATGTTTAGTTGGTTTAGTTGCAAGTCATGTATTAAGTCCATCATATTATTAAACTTGATCAAACAACTGGCATCAGAATTTAACTGAAATTATTAGGTGTTCAAAGTGGATGGTGAAATGTTTGGTAGTGATAAAGATTGGTTGTGATTGACTCTAGTTTATGTTTAATAAATTATTATTGTAGAATGTAAAGTATCACTCATTGTAATGGTTTATTATTGGTTTGATTAAATTTTAAAACAAATTTTGCTTCACTGTATGTTATTTTACCCTCTATAGATTGTCTTCAAGATCCCATATCCCTTAAGCTATTGATTAAATTATCCACACTTTTACGAATCCTAATCTTGAAAAAAATTATGAACATAAGAAATATAAATATAGTAAAATAATATAAAATACAAATAGTAGGTAAATGTTAACATTCCTTCTTATAATCCATTCATTATAACATTCATTAAAAGTGTTAAATTATTTGTTTGGGGGTTTGGTTGTTGAGTTCATCCTATAATGATGATGAGGATTAGGATATGAAGATAAGGAGGATATGATGAGAATAAGGATGATGAGGAAGATGATGAGTAAGATGATGAGTAGGATGAGGATGATGATGAAGATGATGAGGATATGAGGATGAGTAGGATAAGTACAATATGTTGAAGATGATGAAGATAATGAGTAGGATGATTATGCTGAGGAGGAGATGAGGATGAGGATTTTTGAACCACCAATAAGCAGTATTAGAGCTCTAAAACAAATCTCACTTAAAAAATTTGTTTACCACTCCCCCTATATGCAAATTCATGTACAAACTAATCGAAGTTCAACCTTTATAATACTTATATTAGTGTAATTTTTTTTCATGTGTGTAACCCAAACTAGTAATGAGACACTGTTACAAAAAAACATTATTTTTAGCATCTCTTACAGACCATCCTATTAATCTAAAATTCTCTTTACTATCAAAAATACTCGCCAGGAGGGAGGACGGTGATATCAGATTAAAACTACAATGTAAAAACTTATTCCTTGTACACTCTGCAAATATTTGAGGTGAATCCCATTTTCTCAAGTCACTAATGACCATATAAAGAAAATAAAGAAGGTTGGCCATTGTCGGTAGCTCTTGGTCCCAACAATCTCGACTATGATCAAGGACAGTAATGAGAAATGTTCTTCCATTTACCTAGTGATGAATTAAGGGCCATAAATATGACCTACATTCGGATGTCACCCAACCATCCATCAAACAGAACTGCTTGTTATTACTGTACTGGAAAATTTGCTGTGCAACCTGTCAAAATTGAAACCTGAGGGACCGGGGTGAGGTTAGGAGAACCTTATCGAGCAAACCACACAATACAAGACTGACGCTTATTCTAGATAGCATGCCCACAAGTCTTGAGTTATGTGAATTGTAAAACTTTCTTGATCCATTTTATTGTATTCATACGTCAAGAAATTTGATATGAAGTTGTCACGTTTTATCAGATCGTTTAAATGATGTTTACGAAGGATGTAACCCTTTTAATACCATTCTGACACCTTAGCTCAGTCGGTAGCGTGTCTTGTCTACTGAGCTAATGGTCACGGGTTCGATACCTGGCATAGCTGAAAAATTTATCATTGGTGAAATGTGTTTTTCCCCTTTCTCATTGATGATGATGGCCGGGGGGCTGTATGTTGTGACTGTTCTATATTTAAGTTAGTTTATAAGTCATGTGCTTACATTATCAGTTGGTTCAGAAAGTGCACGTTAAGTTAAATACCTCAAATAAAAAACCTCAAACTCTTTTACTACCCATCTGGGCCATACACATCTTAATCATTCTAATGTATTAGGTATGAGGATTGAGGAAGGTAGAATTTTAGAGGAAACTCACCTCAATTTTCGTGAAGGGCGAATAGACTATTTAGGGAAAAAAATAAACTTTATTATACCCAGCTGGGATTTGAACCTTGAACTTTCCATCACCGGCGATACAGTCTATTGCGGGAGTGACGCATTAAACTTTCGTCCACCAATGTAGTTCGCAATAACTTTTAAAAAAATCGCTGAATTCTTTAGTATTATAATCGAAGCGAGTTTAACTTTACGGACGACCCAAATGGGGTTTGTTAGCTCAATTAATAATGTGAAATGGAGGGGGGTGAGTTAATGACCCCGTGAAAGGACTCGCGCCTGGTGACAGTGATGGCCTGGAGCTGGAGAGGATCATGCCCCTCCAGACGGAAGATTACAGGAGAGAGGAGAGTCTTGCAGCCAGCCAGTGAGGCAACCCCTGCTCCCCCTCCTTCACCTTCCCCATTGCTGAGCTTCACAGCAGGTTGCCTACATACTGAGCCGATTCATAAAGGTGTGCACCTAAGATTTAAATGTTCATAGCTCTCAAAAATAAAGTATTTATTAATGGACTTAAACCTTAATCATTCCATTCTTCTTAAATAATTCTAAACAAGTTAAGTCTTAATGTGACTCTTTCCTACCTACTTAATTTTGTATGAAAATGAGAAAATCTCATATCGAGAATATTTTCCAAGCTGGTGTGAAGCTTTTCGAACCGACGCGATAAGTCATATTATGCGCCTACGAATACCAGGTGCGGATTTACAGGGTCTAGGAGGATGAAAAGAAAATGGGGGTGACAATGGGGTGATTAGCCCACCCCTACACTCACACCAATCCTTCTCTATGAACGGACAAAATTGAACAAAAATTAAGTTTTTATATAAAATGTATTGATGGCTATAGATAATCCTTTCTTGGTCGAGAAAATTCGATTTTATAATGGACGTGACACAGCTAATGAGCTGATTTCAGTTTATCATTCTACTGCTATAACCCTTCCTTCTTTTGTAGGCAGTGACAAATTACCTGTTTTCAAAGGTTCGGTCGATATTTACTAAGCATCGCTTACCTTTTTTATAATCAATGCAGGTGACCCGGCGGTCTAGGGGTAAGGTGTCGGACTTCTGTGCTGAGGTTCCGGGGTTCAAACCTTGGTCCCGGTACAGATTTATCTGATTGCCCAACCTTTCCTTCACCTTTGACAAGACGTGTATTAACCACAACTTGTGAATGTTGTGGAATGCCAGGCCTCCACCGTGGTTCGGATTCCACGTTAAACTGTAGGTCCTCCATTTCCTCTCACAATCACCCTACTATTACACATTAGTGTAAGTGTGTATAACCCGAACGGTTAGTAAGATGCGGTGATGATGATAATAATAATAATATAATAAATGGCGATAAAAAGAGGATATAGCCAATGAAGGGGGCTGGAGTGGGGGGGCTTTAAAATTCCATCCACCCCTGAAACTTGACAAAAGATTTAATTACTACTGCTTTATTTACTGTTTAAACCATATAAAAATAAAGGTTGGGTTATCTATAGTTAATATTTTTATTATAAAGTTAAAGTATATTATTGTTTTTAAGGCTTTGAACACAAGCTAAGTGTAATTAAAACTTGAAGCCCGCACTTAAAAATAGTTCGGAATGCCTCGTACCAAACCCGATTTGATACCAGGCTAGGGGCAGGTAATTAATTAACTTAGGACTGACTGGGATTCACACTGGAAAATCCATTAGAATTGGTTAGTTAACACATTGAGGCATAGTGTTTAGCGGTCTTTACCACGGAATGGAACAGATAATGAAATGAAGATATATATCAAACAATTTTTATCAATACAATATCTACTATTAGGTTAAAACATTACAAAATTTTAATTTCTGTTAAATTAAGTAGGCTTTCATATGCTGTACATTTGCAAATTATAATTAGTAACTTATGAATTGCAGATTTCGTTAAATATTTATTATTAAAAAATTAATCTTATTTTTGAGATTTTAATAATGTGTCTTAATCTGTGTAGTACTTACCTCTGAAACGAGGTCAAACTCAACCTCGTGAAGACATACGAGGAGCCACTTGAATAAAAAAGTAGTAGTACTGGTCTAGAAAACTGAGATTAACGCCCGTATAGTTCACTGGCTGACCACATGACACCCCCTATCCGCAAATGTTAGCACTATCATCGATAACAGTGGCGGCCACTCGGTTGGTATAGCTCACTTGCGGGCCCACACCATGGAGTATTTTTTTGTCTATATTTTTGGCATCTGTGTGTCAAAAATTGTTTGCATAAAAACTTGAGTCTCAATATAAGCATTAATAAATATTTTATTCTACATCAAATACTATTAATACAAATAATGGCTAAACTAAGTGTTAGAAGGGATTTGGTGTAACATATTATGTTTGTTAATAATTTTCCTGCATTATTCGCTACTCATTCCCCCCCACCCCTTCCCAAATACTCCATAGACCCGCCACCGGATGAGTCATTATTCAAACGCCAGTTAGATGGCAAACTTCTGAACTAGTTTTATATAACACCCCTCTCACTTTAAGGTCAAGTTACGGGGAAGGCATCGCACAAAAAAACTTTAGAAGTGTTTACTTCGTCCTGTTTCCACGCAGCAAAGAGGGGAAAAAAAAATTCTCTCTGTAGTTTGTAGCCTGTAGTTCTGTAGTCTGCAATGAATGGGTGGGATTCCTTGGAGCATAATAAACTCTTAGCACATTTGGAATAAATTTGACATTGAAAGTTCGTTGAGATAAAAATTAAAATGCAATAAAGTAGTTTACAGTCATTGCAGGCGAGTGTCCTTCCTAGCTTTAGTTTTTTTTTTATATAGCCCAGTGTCTTACTAACCGATCGGATTATACATACGTCATGTACTGATTACACTAATGTGTTAAGTATTAGGAAGGTTACATTTAGATAAAGTGTATCCGAATTTGCGTGGAGGGGGAGTGGAAAACCACTTTGGAAAAAACCCTCAGTACATCCGACCGGGATCAAACCTCGGGGCTCTCAGTCATCGTTAGTTTAGCCTATTGCTAGAGTAGCACCTTAGACCATGCAGCCACCGAAGCGGGTAGGGCCTAAGTAGTTATTATTGGTATAACATTCATTCCCTCAATAAAACTAATCATAGTCCCACTTCGGTGGTCGAATGTTCTAACGCATCACTATCGTGTGTTAGATTAATTTGCCGGTGACTGGGAGATCGGGGCTCGAATACCGGATGGGTGTAAGGAGGTTTTTATTTACCTAAATTGTTTCTCACTCTATACATGTAAATGTGTCTACATTTCTTCTTAAAAGTTATTTTCCCCATATTAACCTAAATAGTGTAAGTATGCGGATAACCCGAATGGGTAATAAAACGCGCCTCAAAAAATACAACTCTTATCCTCCTCCCCCCCATTTTTTTTTGGGAGAAAGTTTTGAGTCGCTAACAGAGTTGTAGAATTGGAGTCGGTAAAAATGTACCTACTCCGACTCCAGCTTTAAAATAATAATAAAAACTTATAATATTATAACAAAATATGGTAATCATCTAATTTTGATTTTAAACATTTTTCTTTCTTTAAGACCAATATTGTTTATTTTGATTGGCAAATTTATTCTAACATAAATTCATAATACCATATAGAAGCTTCCCATGAAGTACTTAGTCTAGATTGGAGAATTTTATTGCAGTACATTTGTTATTACTAATTAATATACTTGAACATTTATGAAGAGTTGGAGTCTTTAGACATAGCATACCGACTCCACAGCTCTGGTCGCTGATGATAGCTGGTGCAGGTGCAAAAGTGGAGAATTAAGAAATCAAGTTCGAACATAACAATCTCAGTTTTAATTCGAATTTACTTTTAAGTTCAGTTTCTAAAAACATCTTTCGGTTAGAAAAAGGGAAGTCGTATGTACGGTGTCTCCATTGGACACACGCTAAATTAATGTTGTGAATTGTTGTGAAGCCTCGTTGAAAGTAAAACCATGTTCGGCGGTGAAACACTGATCGTGGCCAGTGGTTTGAGGAGGGGGAGTAACTGTTCCGTGCCTCTGGGAAAGTTTCAATCAGGACAAGCAGGCGTCCCTCTTGTGGGACAAGTGTTTAGTGGGCACGAGCCTTGGCTCATGAGGCGTAGACATGCGACAGTGGCGTCAAATGGGGAGTGGAGGAGGAGGAAGTAGGAGTGGTTAGGCCGTCAGGACAAACGCATCGACCGATGGATTTCAGAGCTAAACACTACACTCCTATACCCCGATTTTGGTTAGAAGAACAGTTTAGAAAATACAAACATATTTATTTGGGAATTGACTACATTTTACTCTATTATTTGTGTTATTTTATAAATATTGGTAATATCTATTAAAAGTGATAACTGAAATTAACATGACTTGATGTATGAATATGTTAAAATAGTAACTTTAGTAATGATACGATACCTTACATCAGTCGGTAGCATATCTTTATACTGAGCTAAAGGTCCCGTGTTCGATTCCCGGCATGGTCGAAAAATTTATCATTGGTGAAATGTGGGTTTCCCCTTTCACAGTGATGAATTAACGGTTGGGGACTGGATGTTGTGTCTGTTCTGGATTTAGGTTGATTTAGAAGTCGTGTGATGATATAATCAGTCGGTTCAGAAAATTCACGTTTAATACTTTAAATAAATGAAAAAAACTTTAGTAACTAATAAATACTGTTCTTCCTATCCAAATAGTATAGTTCCAGCCATCTAATGGGGCACTTGAATTTCCAGTCTCTTACCACAATATTTCAAACTGAAACCGGGACAAATGATATACTCATAAGCGTTTTTGTTCTCCAGTTGTTTAATTCAATATATTTTTTATTCGTTAGTCAAAATCATTTAAAAAAACCCAACCAACTATGGGAACACATTGCGAACATGTTCTGTTCAAGTATGGACACTCGGCCACAGCGAGCCGAACAACGAACATGTTTGTGGAAATGTTCGTGTTCGTTGTTCTGTTCTAGTCTGGACGCGGCTTAATATAAGTAACTGATAATTTGAATGCAATTGTCACTAACAAAGCACCGTCTATTTACCATGGATTTAATTTCACTGATAGGGATTTCGCAGATGGGAGGATAACCTTTGGATAGACCTGAGGGAGATGGGGTGTAATGAGATATACTGGATAGAATTAGCTCAAGATAGGGATAGGTGGCGTACTTTTGTGAGTGCGGTAATGCACTTTCGAGTCCCTAATGCCATTGAGTAAGTAAGTAAGTAAGATAGGGGTGTGTCTCATTTGTTCAAGTTTGCTGGTGACGGAGAGTTCCAGGTTCGAATCCCAGCCAGCAGTACATAGTGTTTTTTTCCTAAATGGGTTTTCCTTCTCCCTCCACTCCAAATGCAGGTACACTTCTTAAATTCTACTTTATTCATCCTTATCCCATCAGTATAAATATAAACTTACGGTGGGTAGCTGGGACGGTTAGTAGAACAAGTCAAACAAAGACGCTTAGTAGTAAATTAAAACCAACAAAAACAGTTGTTGACAATGGCAGACGTTCTCTTTTTTAAGAAATCAAATTTACCCGCATTTGCGTAGAGAAAGTGTGGCAACTACTTTGGAAAAAAACACCCTCAGTATACCAGACCGGGATTCGAACCTGATCTCCCTGTCATCGGCAGTCTAGTCTAACATGAAAGTGACGCCTTAAATTATGCGTCCACCGATCTGAGGAATTGGGAAATCATGATCAAAGAAATAAAGTAATATAGCAAACCTTTTGACAATTCAAAATGTGTAATAGCATTTGATGTGTATTCATCTAACCACGGTAATACAAGTTCTTAGAAATAGTGATTTACTTCAAACATTATTGTGCGCCTAAGTACTAACTTTTCCAGAATGAATCCACCCGTCTCGATGGTGTAGTTAGCTAACGCGCTAGTCGTGTTGAGCTCGACCACCAAGAACGGGGAGATCGAGGTTCGAATCTCGGTCGGGTGAACTGGGGGTGGTTTTCCTAAATGGTTTTCCAATCTCCCTCCACGCAAATGCGGGTTCACTTCCTCTAAATTCAACCCTCCCAATTCCTAATCCATTAGAGTAATTAGTACTTAAGCGTATAACCCGAACGGGTAGTAAGACGTGGTGCTAAATATTATATTAAAATGTTATTAAGCTTTACTCCTTTTGTTTGTAGAAATAATAATAATAAAATTGGAGTCAATCGTGAGATTTGTTAATAAACACCCATTGTTACCACTAGCTTAACACGAGGCACTTAATTCATACAACGGTAATGCACCGTGGACTCACTATTGACCTGTTGTCAATCTCAAAATGGAACTCATACTGTCAAGCGTTTCCACAAACTAGGCTGGATAAAACACCTGAAAAAAACACTGGACTGACTATGTGCGACATTTCACAACATCTACTGAGACGCGTGATAAAAATGTGCATGTAATCATTCTGGTGGTCGGTTAAATTGTACGGGTTTAGAGAGCCAACAAGCAGAATAAAGCCATTTCCTTCGCTGTTTCACGTCACTTTATGTGCCAAAGTAGGGGGTTAAGAGATTTTTAGTCTATTTTAAATTTATAGAACTAATAAGAGATACGTAAAGTTCGCTGGCTATTTACTTTTTCCACATGATCTTGAAAATGTAAATTATTTCTTTAGTTTTAAATATCTTTATTACTATGTAAACAATGCTTTTTCAGCAATATTCACTTAGCGTAATATATATATATATTATAGCCATCACACTATTAAAACTTAATGCAAGATACGTAATATTTTCGTCAAAACACAATCCCGTAGATATCACCATTGGCTTGGAAAAAGAAGAGGTATTGTCAGAGGTGCTGCTCCCAAGTAGAACATTTTGGCAGGTAACATCCACATTTTTAATCTCCATCTAACAATCCGAGATCGTGGTGGCTGTTATAATGTCGGATTGGTGCTGTGGAAGTGAGTCATAATCATCCGAGTTAAAGGGAATCAGGTCAGTAATAAGATATTTTTCCTAATACATTATAATTAAAGGTGTACTTAATAGTCGTTTCTTAATATAATAACGTCTTCCATTACTTGTAGGTCGAATAGCCATGTTGATCTGCGTTTTTCACAACAATGGATATAACCGTGTACGAACGTGGAACATACCTTAATTTACTATTTAAAATTTTAGGAATAATAATAATATGATAGTCAATGATGACCACTCTTACCTCTTTGATGTTTGAAATGGAATTTAGATGTAATAAATAGAACGAACAATAACTATCTTAGACATTAAAATAACAGAAAACCAACAAGTATGCTTAAAATAGCTCAACCAACTGGATTATTTAATTAAATTCAAACATAGGCCTGCCTACATGACACCTTAGCTCAGTCGGTATCATGCTTGTCTACTGAGTTAAGGGTCCCAGGTTCGATTCTCAGAATGGCCGAAAAATATATCATTGGTGAAATGTGGGTTTTGCCCTTCACAGTAATGAATTAACGGCCGGGGACTGGATGTCATGCTTGTCCTAGTCTTAAGTTTGATTATAAAGAATATGAAGCTACGACAGTCCTAACAGCCCGGTAGTGGAAAATATATGGCTTGAATAAAACACTGACCACAGGCTGGAAACAGTATTGGGTATTTAAAAAAAAAGCATAGGCGTATTTTTGTAGTGTTACATACAAGTAAGTTACTCCTAATATAACTACATGTTCGAGTAAATATAATATAATATAAATCATCAGTTCTCTCTCATTACAGATAAATAGCCTATTCTTTTTTATATGATCAAATAGTTTATTTTAATATATATACCTATATATCTTTCAAATAAACTAACAAAATATTAGAAGCCAGCGCTAACAGGCGCTTAACAAGGCTACGTACTGTGAGCGCACAGGCCAAATTTGTGTACCTGCTTTAGAGTATATCAGAGGTAGGCGAATAAAAAGTGTACTATTATTTGTAACGCTTGTTAATATCGGACTAACCTAACCTAACACAAAATAATGAAAAGGTATTTACCGTTTGCCGATTATATTTTAAAGAGTTACATTCAACGTGATCGCTCATTCCCGACATCACTGTGTGCACAAGGACCCAATATTAATCCAATTAATTTTTATCTATCACCGCGTCTTACTACCTGTTCATATTATACGCATACGAAAATTACTCATGAAGTAGGGATGAGGACAGAAGCATTTTAGAGGTAATATACTTGAATTTGTGTGAAATGAGAGTGGGGAAAACATTTGAGGAAAAATCACCCTCAATAGACCCAACCGGGATTCGAACCCCGATCTCCCCATCACAAGCAGGCCGGTCTAACATGAGAATGACGCCTTAGGTCATACGGCCACCGAAACAAGTTATTGGAATATCTAATGTGTAATTTCTAAAAACACCGATTATATCATTAGAAAGTTTTTTTTATATTAATAGATTTGACACCCAAGATATTAACGCCTTAAACTAAGGGATAAAGATAAAAAGTCTAGTTTAAAAGAAGTGCACCCTCATTAGCGCGTAAAGAGACTAAACGCATGTGAAAACAATTCCCAGTGCACCCGACAAAGATTCGATTTCGCGTCTAATGGGTTAGACCACGTGACCACCAAGGTGTGTCATACGACTTACAATATAACTTAAAAGCTCGTATCATGACCGGATTAACCGGTATATTAGATACAAGATTACCTCGATTCAGAAACTGTATCTAAGTGCGGTTCACTGCATTTATAACTAGACAACATCAAAATTGGAACCAATTTGATTTTTTTTAAAAATTTTAAACATAATTATTTTTAATTTTTGTGAATTTAAAAAAATATTTTACAACTGTTTCACTGGTTTCAACTACCCCAGTTTTCCGAAGTGGGAAAAAGAAAACCACGCACCATAATACGGCTTCTGGTTCGAGCTGTTTGGTGTTATCCGGGGGTGGGGGGGTGATATGGACTCTTAAAACTAAATTCACACTATACGTCACTTCAACGTAACGTCACGTATCTGTGGCGTCACGTCAAAATATTATTCAATAGATTTTAATATGCGGCATTCATACTGAACGGCAACGTCACGGACCGTCACCGGCAGGAACAGACAGACATTCCCGAGTAGAATGTTTTGACGTTGACGGTCCGTTCTAGTGATGAAAAATTGAGTGACGTCAGAGTACCTTTCACTTTCTGCCTTTTGGAAAAACTTAAAAAAAAAATGGACGATGGAGTTTCAACTGAGCAAGTACGTCAACATTAAGAATTATACGATATGGCCAACAAGAAAGACACTGATAAAATACATAAAAATATACAACATGGAGAGTAATAATAATAATAATAATAATAATAATAATAATAATAATAATAATATTTAGCACCGCGTCTTACTACCCGTTCGGGTTACACGCTTAAGTACTAATTACACTAATGGATTAGGAATTGGGAGGGTTGAATTTTTTAGAGGAAGTGAACCCGCATTTGCGTGGAGGGAGAGTGGAAAACCATTTAGGAAAAACCACCCCCAGTTCACCCGACCGAGATTCGAACCTCGATCTCCCCGTCCTCAGCGGTCGAGCTCAACACGACTAGCGCGTTAGCCAACTACGCCACCGAGGCGGGTAACATGGAGAAAAATCTACAAGAAAAAAAAACTCTTCCAATTCCTTGTAACCTGCTTTGGTGGCAGCATGGTCTAAGGCGTCACTCTTGCAATAGACTGCCGATGACGGGGAGATTGAAGTTCGAATCCTGGTCGGGTGCACTGAGGGTGGTTTTTCCTAGATGGGCTTCCACTCTCCCTCCAAGCAAATGCGGGCACACTTCCTCTACATTCAATCTTACTTATCCCTAACTTAATTAGCGTAATTAGTACATAGGCGTATAGACTAAAGAAATAGTAAAATGCGGGTCTAAAAAAAGAAACCCTTATACAATGTGTGATATCCACCTACATTCTCATTTTAATCATCTTTCTCACCTACACTCGCTTTGATTGTTTTTCTGCGACTTCTTCGTCAAATAAAATCGCAATCATTGTTAAGTTCTTTGTTTTTAAATCTAGGTATGTTTGTATAAAGCATTATGCTTCCGCCAGAACATTATGGAAAACTGACATTCACTTTGTAGAATTCTAAAAAGGAAGGTTGATATAAATAATTTTTAATCGTTCCTCACCAGAGAACGATCCGAAAAAAAGATAAAATAAAATAAAGCACCATATAATTGAAATATTTGGTAGCACATGCATTTGTGAATAATTGTTCTCAATGATGAAATAATCAAACAGCAGAGGCATCATTGCGTATGAACATACATTTAGTTGAATTGTGCAGCAAGTTACCGTGACGTGACGTGACGTGTAGTGTGAATCAAACTTAGCTTGAAACAGTGCCTCCCGTAGTAGTGCTTGGATATTAATTACTGGTAATTATATAGCGAGTTGAACTCGGATAAATTATACCGATACTATTATATCTATTCTTAAATGCCAACTGGAATCGAACTAGGCTTAGTCTTACCACTCTGGGCATCGAACGAGACTAAGCGGAGCCAAGCAAACGAAATCACGGTTCGATCCCGGTCGGGTGTACTGAGGGAGTTTTTCCTTGAATGGTTTCCCACTCTCGCTCCATGCAAATTCAGGCACACTTCTTCTAAGTATAACCTTCTTTATCCCTAGATTATTAGCGTAATTAGTACAAAAGCGTATAATCCGAGTGGGTAGTAAGACACGGCTCTAAACAAAATTATCGGAAATATTTATTTCTAACAAATTTAAAAGCGTTGTTGGGTTCGAGGGAGAAAGATTCGGTATATAATAGAGACGAGAGGAAATACAAGGGCAGGTCCAGCACTTACTTCCGGCGTGACGAAGGCCGGGATTTTGATCCATCTGTTCGTCCCGACGACCGTGTTCCTGTCTCGGCGCATGCGCTTGCACGCGAGAGAGAGGAGAGGGGGAGTGTTGGAGGGTTTACAGAAGCGTCGCGATGCCCAGCGCCGCCACAAGGAGCGCGCCTCAAAGTGTCGCTGGTGATCGGCCGCACCGCGTGTACCCCGTCTCGTCCTGTAAAAAAGAACCGCGCGGAATCCCCGAAGCGAAACATACCCCCGACAGCCACCCACACCTACCCTCTTTCGGGTCATACTCTCTTTCGTTCAATCACACAAGACTGTTATTCGAGTTGTTTTTTTTCGGTTCATAACCGGTAACGAACCAAATTGAAAACTTTTATAAAACTCGCAAACAATAATATTTCGAAAACAACCCAACAACACTGTGAACAAACAAATTTATAAAAAAATACAACAAATAAACTATTAAAACTGTTCTTGAAAATACAATTTTAAAAGAAATAATTTTTTTCCTTTTGAAATTGATGTAGCTTTGATAACGTACCAAGGATACTTTGTTTTAGACATTTAACTCGGTGATTTGATTTAAAGCTTACTAAAAATATAGACGGAGTATACATCAACTACATAAAGCAATAATTCACACCATCGTACTATTTTTCATTAAAATTAAGTAATTAAATGAGTGAAAAGTAACCGAAGAAATGAACAAATCTCCTTTGAACAACACATATTTTAGTAAGAAACAGCCAAAAGTGTGACACCATCAAACTAAGAACAAAATAGCAACAACAATTAATCGCGACTGGACGTCAGCGGTCACTGATCATCTGGTGTGAATATTGATCAGCTCTCTCTATCTTACGATGAACCTCCAAGTGTGAGAACTCAACGTTCTCCTCATCAAATAATATCCGGAAAGTGACCATGTCAGTCCACCGCTACCACCACCCGTACCAGTTTCCTGACCAGTCAGTGGTACCCGGAGGAGGAGGTCCGGGTTCAGAGCCTGTGCTCGGCTCGGAGTCTGACGTGGCGGCCCTGTCGGACCTGGAGGACGACGATGAGGACGAGGAGGAAGGTGATGAAGAGGAAGATGAAGAGGAGGAGGAGGAAGAAGAAGAAGAACTGCCCTATCCGGGGTTTGTGCCCATCGCCCTTCGTTACCTGGACCAGACGACCCGGCCGCGCAACTGGTGTCTTCGCATGATCACCAATCCATATCCTTTACTGCTCACTAGTTGGTCCAACAAAACTGGTTGCTTTGTTATAGATGTGACCAAATGTTTGATCTACTGCTTAGAAGCTAGGCCAACAAAGCTTCTTTCTTTGTAGGGATGTGACCAAACGTTTGTTATACCGCTGACTAGCTTGGCCAACAAAGCTTGTTTCTCTGTAGGGATGTGACCAAACGTTTTTTATACCGCTGACTATCTCGACCAACAAGGCTTGTTTCTTTGTAGGGATGTGACCAAACGTTTGTTATACCGCTGACTAGCTCGACCAACAAAGCTTGTTTCTTTGTAGGGATGTGACCAAACGTTTGTTATACCGCTGACTAGCTCGACCAACAAAGCTTGTTTCTTTGTAGGGATGTGACCAAACGTTTTTTATACCGCTGACTATCTCGACCAACAAGGCTTGTTTCTTTGTAGGGAAGCGACCAAATCGTTTGTTATACCGCTGACTAGCTCGACCAACAAAGCTTGTTTCTTTGTAGGGATGTGACCAAACGTTTGTTATACCGCTTACTATCTCGGCCAACAAAGCTTGTTTCTCTGTAGGGATGTGACCAAACGTTTTTTATGCCGCTGACTATCTCGACCAACAAGGCTTGTTTCTTTGTAGGGAAGTGACCAAACGTTTGTTATACCACTGACTAGCTCGGCCAACAAAGCTTGTTTCTCTGTAGGGATGTGACCAAACGTTTGTTATACCGCTGACTAGCTCGACCAACAAAGCTTGTTTCTTTGTAGGGATGTGACCAAACGTTTTTTTTATACTGCTGACTATCTCGACCAACAAGGCTTGTTTCTTTGTAGGGAAGTGACCAAACATTTGTTATACCGCTGACTAGCTCGACCAACAAAGCTTGTTTCTTTGTAGGGAAGTGACCAAACGTTTGTAATACTACTGACTAGCTCGGCCAACAAAGCTTGTTTCTTTGTAGGGATGTGACCAAATGTCTGCTTTAATACTCAATGGCTCGAACAAGCAAACTGGTTTGCCTCTAGGTAATACCACTAAATAATGGTAAAACTATTTCAGAAAACCGTAAAGAATCCTAAAATATCTTAAAGTAATGATAATGTTTAAGGAGCTTATTTTTAGAGGGTTGTAGCTACATTTATATGAACAGTTAGTTTCCTGTTACTTATTCAAATTTTTAAATGATTTGACACAACTAGTTTGAGTTTGTCAAAATTAATTTTAATGTAGCCACTCAGCATTGTGTTAGACAATTCACAAATAGCTTAGGAAACTTCTCTTTTAATATTTGCTATATTATACAACTAAATTTTGATCAATTTGATTTAGTTAACGTTGAATTGATTAAACTAAAATGAATTCGATCACCTAAACAGTATGTGACAAATAAAACCCAGTGCTTGGTGTCAAATTTTCTTGAAGTGTACTGAAAGGTTTAATTGAAATTGTTGCGTCAAGCCAGGTCAAATACCATAATAATTATATAAAATGAATGAGCTATGATACATATGTAGATGTACAATTTAATATTAAGGAATTATATTTACACATTTATTTATTAAGAAAGTTAGGAAAAATAAAATGTAACAGATTATAGATCCCATTTAAACAACCACGTTTCGGGGTAAAAGTGATGTAAAACTGATCTAAAATAAATTAAATTAAAGGAATAAATTTAAATAAATACGAAAGAGATAAAAGTTTATGAAAATGTTTAAATTGATTTTATGTAGTTTAGACATTTATATATAAAACAAATCCAGGAACATATACACACACATTTTCTGGAGCAGTTCACAAAATATTAATGATGAGGTGGGTTTGTATTTTTGTTAAGTAAATGTAATATACTTAAAATTTATTTCATTCTGACAACAATCAATAGCTAATTTGGTGTTTTTGATAAAAAATGTGTGTTACCCTTTTTTCGACTAGAAATTCTGACTTTGTCTAGTAGGTCTATGTGATCTTAACAGAAAACGTGATTGCAATTTGATGTGTTCATGACGTAATCTAAACGTAAAATAGGTAGATTCTGTGTGATGGACTTTTTAAAAAAAATCATGGCTACACAGTAATTTAAAAAATGCTATAGGGCAATGTAATTTTATTATATAATAATTTACAACTTTAATTAATAATCAATTGATTTCAATTAAAAATAAAATCTGTTGAAGTTTTACCGCTGAATTGCGTTACATTAGTAAAATTTTTATGGTTCACACACTTTACAATATACCCTACCCTGCATCTATATTCTAACCATTTTTCTTATTTAAATAAATAATCGAATTTTAAAATGTTAAGTGCTCAGAGTTTCTATTTTTAGTACTCTACTATACTCCATAAAAATTTAGCTCAGACATTGATTAACCCAATAAAAACTAAGAACCTGTGTGAATATTTATTCAATGTTATGAACTAAATATAGGCTTATTCAGAGCAAATATTTACATTAATTTTTTTCCTAGAAAAAACATTTAGTTTAAAAAAATATTTAACTGTAATATAAAATTTAAATTAGTTAAAATAATTTTTCTCGGGACATACACTAATATAATTGGATCAATACGTTTAAATAAAAAAATATGTTTTATTAAATAATATATTTTCCATTGGGTTAATAATGATTTCCTATTTGCTGTATATTTTTTATATGAAACTGTATCATTTAGATATTTTTAACGCTACTGGTTAGTTCTTAATAATCCCCTTATATTATTCCGAAAAAATTGTGGGAAGATCAATTAATTCTATTTCAGTAATTTGTTGTCAGCCTATAATTATATACCGGTAATACATACATTCATAAACTAGTAACCATGAAGATAGGTTTTTGCTATATCATTATTATACATAATTTTCCGTAACTTAAATTGAGTTAAGCCAGCTTTGAAAATATACAAGATAGTGATTATTTAATTACTATAGTGTCGAAAAAAATTGTTTGCATCTAAATATTTATTTTAAGTGTAGACTAATCGTGCTTAGCACGACCGTCGCACTCTAGCTAAGATTATAAAAGGTTTTATCAAATATGCTTTAGCTTTTTATATTCATTTTAATATTTTGATATATTCATTTATATGGAAATAGCATTTAACATGACTTTAAATTTAGTGAAGTGAACTTATTTAAAAAGTTGAATATACTATACGAAGTAAAATTTTATAACGAAATAACTTGAAGCTATATTTTTTGCTTAAAACTTAAAGCTGTGCTTTTCAGAACAGTTCGAAGTACAACACAACTTTTTCAAACATAGAGACTTGCGCAATATTGAAATGGCGGCCATTGCAAGTTTAATATCCTTGATCAATATAATTTACCGGGGTACTCGTAAACACTTTTAAGCTATATATATGAACCTTTACACAAAGTTAAATATAGAACAAATAGTTAAAACGACTTGACCACTTATGTATTAAAATTTAGTGAAGTTTGTTCACTTTTAACATTTTGTATGAGCTTTGAAATCCAGAACTATTTCAGGTCTATTATCGAGGTCATACGTCACATACTTTGAGGACGTACTCTGTAGGGCACTTAGCACGGGTTTCACTTAACTTTATCTAAAATAAAAAACATTTCCAAATATAAGGATTATTATTATATATGTGTTAAAACGTATATTTTTAGTATAATTAAATATAAAACTTGTTAGGCCTTATTGGAAAGGAAATTTAAACGACGCTCATTAAATTGTTATACCTTTCCTTACACTGATGTCTAAAAATTTGCATTTGATACATACACTCTAACTTAGGCATTTGAAAATTTCGTATAGTATTATCTATTTCGAATTAGGGCATCCGCAAAGTTATATTCTAGGTCGCTATACATTTTAAGAAACTTTACACTATGCGAATTTCATTAAACTAATTTGTAACTTACTTTAAATTAGTTGTAAAATGACACCTAGACACGGGATTTGAACCTGGGACCATTGGCTTAGCGCTACAACGCCTCAAGATTCACTGAGTTATCCAGGATTCATAGCGTGCTCAAGGCCATTCTTCACTCATAGTTTAAGGCAGATTCTGTGATAGACGTGAGGAAATTAACAGATACATATGAGCAATCAATATTGATATTGCGAGCTACCAAATACTACATTAATCTGCAACTCTAAAGGGCTGTTAGGCTGCTGAATTAAGAATGACCCTGAGCACAGGATGAATCCTGGATAGCTCAGGGGTGGATTATTGGCGCGCTACGTCAAAGGTTCCGGGTTTGATGCCCATATCCAGGTGTCATTTTTCAACTTAGATAAATTAATTTAAATATCTGTATCCTCCAAACAATTATGTGCAGCAGATTTGTAATTGTTAAAATATGTCGTGTAAAACTTCCGGTGGAGTTGGTTTCACCCTAAATACCAAATACATCTCGAAAAATTATTCGTTTTCTAAGGATAATATTTATTAAATTTAATTAAGTATGGTGGTTTGTGATAGTAGCAATACATTGTTTAAAATGTTATAATAAAATAATCAATTATTTATATTAGAAATCTTAACATTGATTTGAACCTGGCATTGACGTTTCACTAACACATAATTTGAATTTCTTGACACAATTTCCAAATATCTATTCATAGTTTATAAAAAATGTGTATGAACTATACTACAAATATGATTTTTAGTCTAATGTATAGTTAGTTATCATTTTGACTAATTAATGTTGATGTGCCAACTAAAAACCTTTCTCTTAAAGCCGCACTTTATGGTTTTGAACCAGTGGCCTACATGTATGTTTCTGATGTGTCTGGATATATATTGTTTGTATTTCAGCTTGTCTGCTCGTCAAGTAGGTGAGTACACAAATTTTAAGTCTCATGTGTCTAATAACTATCAAACTTGAAAGATGTACAGTTCAATTTTAATAGAAATAGCATTTTAAAAGATACGGACAACGTAACATTTTACTATTTCACTAGTGTTATTTAAAATGGTAATTGAAAATATATACAAAAAATGATAGCTGTAGATCACACGTTTTGACGTATGAATACGTAAAAGTATATCTAGTAGCTATTTTAGCTGCCAGATAGAGATCTACCTATAAAAATTGGACTGTAACATGCTGTAAAGTTCTATTGTTGAAGAATCATAGGTCTAACAAACCGCCCGAGGGCGTTATTGAAGCCTATCAAATATTATAGCTGACTAGCGCCTCCTGCGGGTTAGAAAATGTTGAAGTTTTAGTGAGAATGATCAATGGGTATGCTTATATACACATATAAACAAAATTTGTCGATAAACTTACGTGGACCTGGGTAATCTATGAATACATTTAATGTTTTGTTGTTTCTAAAAATAAATTTTAACAAAAGTAGAACATCTTCACGTAGCAATATATTTATTGATTGAAAACTGATTGATTTATATTATATAAACAGAAGTTTCCTCTGAGTACAGTTTTATTTAATAAGCAAATTAATATTTAATTCCATTCAAGCAATTTAATATTTAATTTCATTCAAATTAATTAAATGAAAGTTTATTAAGGATAATTTAAAAAAATCAATATGATTATTTACCGTCAGGTTAAATTGTTGCTTGTATAAAACATTTAAAATTGCCTTTAATTTTGTGAATCAATGGAAGATATAATTAAAGTTGCAAATGCCCGGCGTTAATGGTTGAAGTTGGTGAAATGAAATTTCTTCTTGATGATACATTTCGGTAGAAATGAACCACTGCTATATTAAACAACACTTTATTTTTATTTATTTATTTATTTAGCACCGCGTCTTACTATCCATTCGGGCTGTACGCTTAAGTACTAATTACGCTAATGGGTTAGAATTGGGAGGATTGAAATGAGAGAAAGTAAATCCGCATTTGCGTGGAGGCAGAGTGGAAAACCATTTAGGAAAAACCACCCGCAGTTCACCCGACTGATATTCGAACCTAGATTTCCCCGTCCTCGGCAGTCTAGCTCAACACGAAACTAGCGCATTAGCTAACTACGCCACCTAGGCGGGTAACATTTATTAATAGTGAAACGTAATTATTGGATACCTTCTTAACAGGTAAAAACTGGTGATCACGCGATTTATGTCATCAGGCTCGCGATGTATTTAAAAGTAAAAAAGAACAATCAAAGTTTATAACCTCGGTTTTATTTAAGTAGGGTCTACTTGTGCCAAATTTAATCTTTCTAGGTTTATTGATTTTATAGTTATAGTGTGGTGGTCACATAGTCTAATGCGTTAGACTCACAATATATGTGAAAGTCTGTTAAGAAACGCGAAGTTTAAGATCTGTACCTGCACCGGTGATCACATGGCTTAGGGCACTAGTCCAGGGCCAGTTCTTGGCCTATGCGATCGATGAATCTGCAGGGAGCCCTCAAGGATTAGGGGCCCCACAGCTAACCCTTTGTTTTAATCGTTTAAATAAATCAATACAATAACAGAAAAAATATGAGAGCAGTAAAATGAAATTAGTTACAACAGCACCAGCTGTTCGATTAGTGTTTGTTAGTTTTTTCTCCTCCTTTAACTAATTTATTTACCAATTTATGCAATGATTTCTTATAACATTGTAGTTAGAATATTAAAATTATATTATCCTTGATATTAAAACTATAGTATATGCATAACGCATCACCTATAAGTAATTTATTCACTCCCAAAATAATACGTCAATCAAAAGTCTCTTTTTAAATAATTAGTTCAAACCCACAGGTTCGTTTTATTTTCAACATTATATAAGACATAGCTACCATAATATAAATTTTTTGTGTAGTCTGATTCATTTTATCTAACTTTTTATGCGATTGGACTGATCTAATGTTTTATAAAAACGGTATCTATGGGGCATACATTCTACAGTTAGTAGGGGGCCCCAAATTGCCTAAGACCAGCCCTGCACTAGTCTCTGAATAATTGTAAAAGTAATAACAACAGTCAGCCTAAGGGTCCGTTCTCACTATGTCGGACTAACACTTTTGCCGTCTACCGGCTATCGGAGCCCTCTGTTCACACAATGTCGGACCAACACTTTTGCCGTCTACCGGCTGTCGGAGCCCTCTGTTCATACAATGTCGGACCAACACTTTTGCCGTCTACCGGCTATCGGAGCCCTCTGTTCACACAATGTCGGACTAACACTTTTGCCGTCTACCGGCTGTCGGAGCCCTCTGTTCACACTATGTCGGACCAACACTTTTGCCGTCTACCGGCTGTCGGAGCCCTCTGTTCACACTATGTCGGACCAACACTTTTGCCGTCTACCGGCTGTCGGAGCCCTCTGTTCACACTATGTCGGACCAACACTTTTGCCGTCTACCGGCTGTCGGAGCCCTCTGTTCACACTATGTCGGACCAACACTTTTGCCGTCTACCGGCTGTCGGAGCCCTCTGTTCACACTATGTCGGACCAACACTTTTGCCGTCTACCGGCTGTCGGAGCCCTCTGTTCACACTATGTCGGACCAACACTTTTGCCGTCTACCGGCTGTCGGAGCCCTCTGTTCACACTATGTCGGACCAACACTTTTGCCGTCTACCGGCTGTCGGAGCCCTCTGTTCACACTATGTCGG
>CABFWB010000163.1:260202-296675 GCA_902151455.1 Timema bartmani | reverse complement strand
GCCCCCCCCCCCCCCCCATGTATGGCAGTTTTTCAGTTTAAGTACTAAGCCATTATAATAGGCCTATATTGATCCGTACTTGGTATTGTGTTACTTAATAATTTCTTATGTTTTATAGAATATTGACCAACCCATTAAATTATTAAATCACATTATTAAATGCAAACAAACTACGTTAACAAAAGTAAATTCCTCCTTGTACCACTGCACTGTTAGTTTCCTGTAGACCGACAGCGGTAGCACAATGGCGGCGTATTATACTGAACTGAAGCACATTACTCGAATAACGTAAATCTTAAATAACATAAAGTTAGAGTTTTCAGGAATCTGGAATGGAATCCTAACACTCAACGGGTACTTATTGCTTTTAATTATCTGTACACTATTTGATGGGGAATTTATAATAATAGCTATAATTTAATTTAATAATTTCTGGGGAGAATATGACCCCCTGGAATGTGAAGTCCGGGGCAATTTCCCCCTTTACCCCCCATAGTAGCGGCCCTGCCTAAGGACCCGATGTTTACGTGCTAATACCCAGTTGAGTTCAACGGATTCTTCCTAAGCGATAAATATCAGTAGCACAACTTCCTTCGGAGGGGAAGTTAATTCGTCGAGCGGTCCCATGTCGATTGTGGCATGTTAAAGAACCCTATAAGTTATGTGAAAATACCTTGCCCGGCAAAATTTATAGGCCCTTTCGCGTTTCTCATAGAAATTCAGAGTGGAAAGCACCGAGGAACCAACACACGTTCTGAAATTCCATAGTACATGTCATTTCTACCAGATGGTGTAGGTAAACTAACAAGCCGAACAGCTGAGTGCATGCCCAGCGCCGGATGGATAAAATCAACCTTTGGTATTGTTGACCGTATAGTATTGTTTACAAAATTGTGGTAGGCGTACCCCAAGGGTGACGTATCGTACCACTAAGTTTTATTAATCATAAAACCGTTTCATTGGCTGAATAGTTTAAGGAGTCTTGTGTTAGACTGGCCTATTGATAATGGGGAGATCGGAGATCGAATCCTGATTGGGTCTACTAAGGGTGGTTTTTCCTAAATAGTTTCCCACTCTCCTTCCACGCAAATGCTGGTATATTACCTCTAAAATGCTTCTTTCCTCACCCTTATCCCATTGGAGTAATTACCATATATGCGTATAATCTAAACAGGTAGTAAGACACGCGGTGATATATATATATATATATTAATCATACTTTTTTTATAACAGCCTTTTAAACAAACTAACGAACATTTTGACGTGATGTCATGAACTTTTATAATATTTAATTCTGTCAAGGCTTTGTTTAGATTACCACTAAATATTTTTTGAATTTAGAATGACTGTTTGTACTTAAGAAGTTGGTAGGTAGGCCTATTGGTTTCCTTTTTTTCTTCTAATGAATAGCTCGAAGGGGTACTTTGTAAAGCTATGGTCCCTAAAAAGGTGTGCGACTAGTGAAAGGTTGGAAAACATTGCCTTATAGTGTTTTTTAAATCAACGCGTTTTACTGCTTGTTCAGGTTATACGCATTATAATAATTAATCTAATGGGTAGGGTTGAGGAAGGAATCATTTTAGAGGTGATCTACCCATTTTAGGAAAAATCACTAAACCCGAACGGGATTCGAACACCGATTTTCCCGTCATCAACCGGTCAGTCTAACACGAGAAAGTCACCTTAAAACATTCAGTCACTGAAACGTGTCATTATATTGTTGATTCAAACGTGGTTTGACTTTTTTATGAATTAAAAACATATTAAAAAGCTGTGTCCTATCCTCGTAAATGTGTTTTGACAATTTAACAAATTCGGTTTATATCACTTGTCGAGGTGAATGGAGATATTTAAATAAATATATTAATATGGAACTGGTTTGACTTCCTTTTCAAACTACCATGAATGGATTATATGAGTACTATAAATTTGAACTTTTCAAATAACATGCCATCAACCCAATTTAATATTCAAACATACCTTTTATAACTCAAGTTTAAGAAAATCATTTGCATAAATTAAGGTTAGTGTGTAAGGAACTCGGGATAAAGGAAGTATTTTCGCAGTTTTTATATCAAAACATTTTTGGCCAAGCTAAATCAAATATTGCTCCGGTAGAAATTTATAGTTTAATTTTCTTCACATGTTGATATAAACAATTCTTGAATATTGTTCGAGGGTGTCCTGGAATTAAGTTACCACTTTTTCTCTTCATTAACAAGTTTGTCACCTCATGCCACTATGCTCATGACAGATATTAAACAAATGTGGTTATCAGCATGTGTAGAAAATTAAACTCTATTTTATACTGGAGCAATATTTTATTTATTTTGGTCATAAAAATATTTTTCTATAAAAACTGCAAAAACAACAACACAAAACACTGACCTTAACTCGTGTTCCCCACACTCTCACCTTAATCACATCAAGCTCACGTTGATGTCCAGATGGTCTACATGCCAAGCTCATTTAATCTGACTTGACAGCTATGGGGACGTCGGGATTTTAATCACAGCCTGGTGTACTGAGTTAAAAAAATAATCTAAAACAGTTTCCAATTCTCTCTACATAATAATTCGGGTTTATTTCCTCTAAATTCAACCTTCCTCATCCCTAACTAACTAGTGTAATTAGTACATATGAGTTTAATCCAAACAGACGCAGTGCTAATTTTTTTTATTGAAATCTATAGTTCGATTTTCGTAATATCTCTTCGAAATTCACTTTAGATAGAGAAAGTTCAACTCTAATATATATATATATAATTTGATGATGTAATTTAGATATTGTTAGTTTTTCACACTGGTGGCTACTATACTACCGGGATTACACTACGGTAATAAAGTAGGATGCGGAAGGTATAATCTAGAGGAAGTGTACTTGCATTTGTAGGAAATAAGAAGGGGGTGGACTATTAAGAAAAAGCCCCCTTATTACATCCGCTATGGATTCGAATCATGACGTTTTCTTTATCGGCAAACCTGACTAAAAGAGCTTGACGTTTAGTCCACGTACTGTCAGATACTTACGACACGGGTAATGAAACAAGGACCTTGACTTAGTGAATCGATGTTTTATCACACTGTACTCATCTGTTCTGTCCCATCCAATAGAGTGAAGCAAACCTGGTCAGCTCATTCGTGGCGCATCGCCACTGAACTCAATTGCCCCGAATTTGATTATATCTCTGTTCAGAAATTGAACGTCATCATCAATTAATTTTTCATCGTTCAGGAAAAATCTTTAATACATTTAATTAGAAGTAAAATAAAATAAAATAAAAACCCTTGTTTTAATCGATGTAGACTCGTGCTAACAAGTTTAACCGGCTTATTAATTTGACAACAAAAATTCATGCTAATTTTTCACAAGCTGTTCTCGTTTTGAATACCACAACCTGTTACTCGCTCAGTTTGAAGCGAGATGTTTGTGGCTTAGGGTAAAAACAGCCCATGTCAAAACAAACACTTTTAAGAGGAATGCTTAAGGTGGGATCTTAGGGATTGAGAGCAGTATTTTGGTAGTTTTTTATATAATTTTTTTATTCTTTTGGAAAAATAATTTAAAATATTTCTCCAGTAGAAGCATAAGAGTTTAATTTTCATCACGTAATAACCTCAACAGTGCTTTAAGTCAACCTTGGTGGTCTTGGGGTAAAGTACTCGCCTCAGGACCTAATGTTTGTGGGTTACAACCCAGCCAGGGTTGACAATTTTTTTTATTAAGTGATAAAAATCTGTAGCACAGCTTCCTTCGGATGGAAAGTAAGGCCGTTGGTCCCATATCGAGTGTGACATGTAAAATAATTCTGAAAGGTATGTGAGAATACCATTCCCGGCAAAATTAGTAGGCCGTTTCGCTCCCGTTCTTAGAAATTCTCGTGTGCTGATATAATCAGTCGGTTCAGAAAGCGCACGTTATATACCCCAAATAAGTAAACAACAATAAAAATGCTGGTAGATTTCCTATAAATTCTATCTACCTCCTCCTTAACCCATAATTATAATTCATGAATCCCCAACAATTTTTGTTTAGAAAAACTCTTAAAATATTTCGTAAAATCTTGGGGAAGCCGCATCTGAATGACACGTATTAGGTTCGACACGGGTAAATTACCCGCATCTGGATGACACGTATTAGGTTCGACACGGGTAAATTACAAAATATACGTGTAAACCAGTAGGGATGATATTTAATAATAATTAATTCATACTTTTGAATACAATATTTCAAGATAATTTTATATATATTTCTATTTACTAATTACTGTCCTTCAGTACTTTAACCAGGCTTATCAATATATCTACTAACCTCACTTTTAACATTATTACTGGTTCTCTTCTCTTCTCTTCCTTCACCTTCTTCGTACACACAAGTTCTCTTAGCATATTTCCACACTGTCCAAAAATGATGGGCAAACCAATAAAAAACAAGCTTTCACAAATTCTGGGGGAGCCCAGGACACTGGCTCTTGGGAACCCAGTGTTCCGCAAAACCCCGGTTAGGAATCCTTGGTATAATTGAATGCGGATAATTCTGACGTGTTCAAAAATACGGCGGTGCAAAAATAAACAAACCTGAGTGTTATAAACTTGCCAATAAGAAAAAATAATTACGTCAAAAGTGGGCATCGCCCCTTGTTCTACCAAGTCTCCGATCTATGTAATGGCATGTGCATGTGCTCTGCAGCGAACAGATGTGCTCATGTGTTCCAGCCTGACACACAGCGCCCCTCTGACACGGCGGTTTGACTTGGAAACTCATGCGCGGAGAAGAACCAAGCCTCATTTACCTCGCCCGTATTTCAAATAAAAGACAGCACGACGATTCCAGCTGGGATTGAGCCATTTACCCGGCACGATAAGATAAAGTCACCTAAGTTGCTGCACTCAGTCGCGCAACTACCGAAGAATATAAACTTTTAGAGTTAAGGACTTTCAAACAATAGAAAAAAAACTTTTGCTTTTGAAAAACGCTTGCGATAGCCTGAACTGGTAGTAAGATACTGTTCAGATAAAACAATAACGAAAATAAACACTCAAGGCGGAACGGAAAAGTGGGGCTGTAGTGGACTCGAGAAAAGGTAAGTGTTTTTGCAGTTTTTATAGAAAAACATTTTCTTGGCCAAAATCAAATCAAATATTGCTCCAGTAGAAACATAGTTTAATTTTCTTCACATGGTGATATCAACAGTTGTCGAATATCTGTCATGAGTATAGCGGTATTAGATGACACACTTTTTAAATGAAGAGAAAAAGTTGTCATTAAATTTCAGGGCATCCTTGACAGACATTAAAGAACTGTTGATGTTATCATGTGAAGAAAATTAATCTCTAAGTTTCTACCGGAGCAATATTTGATTTATTTGGTACAACAAGGTTTTTTATTACAAAAACTTTACAAAAAACCATGGACCTTAACTCGAGTTTCCTTCACCTTAAATGTTCAGCTTGTATTTTATTTTATCACCGCGTGTTACTCTCTGTTCATGCTATATTTATAAATGATAATTATTATAATGAGTTAGGGATGGGGTAGGAAGCATTTTAGAGGTAATCTCTACGCATTTGCGTGGAAGGATAGTAGGAAACAGTTTGGTAAAAACCACCTTGAGTAGACCCAAACGAGATTCGAACCCCTATCTCTCCATTATCAGCAGGATAGTCTAACACGAGAGTGACGCCTTAGACCATTCGGCCATTGAATCGGGTTTCAACTTTTAGTTGATCGGAATATCAGGATTTGAATCTTGGTCGGGTGTACCGAGTGAGGTTTTAGCTAAATTGTTTATTACTTTCCCTCTACGTAAATGTAGGTACATTTCGCCTAAAATTATACCTTTCTCACCCTTATCCCAGTAACAGTAAGGCATGCTTATAATTCTAGCGGATATTAAGACGCGACAGAAAAATTTTTAAAAAACACTTCATATTAGGGTGAACTATGTTTTGAAATAGCGAACCCCAGTTTAAATACTGTGAAACAGTTGAACGTCTAAAAATATTTTCAACGATCCATAAGGGAGATCCACCTTAAATGACACCTACAATTTTTTTTTGTTCTACCGCCCCCCCTCCCCCCCCACCCCGGTAGAACAAAAAAAAATTGTAGGTGTCATTTAAGGTGGATCGTTGAAAATATTTTTAGACGTTCAACTATTTCCCAGTATTTAAACTGGGGTTCGCTATTTCAAAACATATTTCTCCCTAATATGAAGTGTTTTTTTTAGTTTTTTTCTGTCGCGTCTTAAAGGTCCATACAGTCAATTATTAGTGTTTGTTTTGTTAAAAAATAAATATAAAGGGTTGGCAAGATTCCAGCTGGTTAAGAAACCAATGTTAACAGGATACTCCTTTGTATTTTTGTCACGCAATTATTGTCAAGTTCTTATTTCCAGGCTATCACTCACTAGCTCTCGTCTACACTTCAGAGCCCAAGGTTGTAACGAACCTCTCCTAATATTATTATTTTTCCCCATCTTGACTTAGTACCCGTATGGGCTATTGCACATTTTTAACTAGGCTAAGGGGGTAGGTATGTGGAAAGTATAATTCAGAATAGTCGTACCAGAATTTGTGTGGAGGGAGAGTGGGAAACCATTTGGGAAAGACCACCCGCATCACACCCGACTGAGATTCGAACCATTACCTTCTCGTTACCGGAATACCAAATTATATTATTGGAATAGATTAGAATAATGTAAGTAAGTTTGGAATAATTGAATTGACAAATTAACTTTATAAATTAATTGGGAAAAATAGTTGAATTATCTGAACGTAATTTTTTTAAAATTACAGGTGCCCAATGATGTTAGAGGGAAAGTTTTCCATTTATTAAAAATTTACCGGAAAACCTTCCCTTAATTTCCAACTATATTTCTCTGAAAAAAGTCGAGTTATTTAAATGGAACAAATGCAATTGAAATAGCCTAAGTTTAATTTCTCCTAATGATGTCAACATCAGACACTCTATCAAATAAGTAAAGCAATATCAGCCATCCCAGTTATCTTCTCACACTCACGTCTCGACTACAGCGCTTGGTGGTTGAATCTGTCACTAACATTGGGAATGTTGTAGATCCTACATGTTAAAACTTCAATAATATAATCAAAGCCTCAACGAATACATCACTTTCTCCTGAACTTCAATGTTCTTAAAAAAATGTTATCGAAAATATTTCATATCTATTTGCATAATTTGTTGTTTGTATCTTGTATTTGCTAACAAATCCCCCCCTCCCCCCTCCTCCTCAAGCTTCGACACTCGTCATCCAACACACTGATGGCTTTATGTCCTATGGTGCCCCACTAGGTTGTCATGGTAGCTCTGCTGGCAGCGCTGCCGGCTACAAAACAAAGAAAATAAACTAATGGTTCACAACACACCTGGCATCGATGCCAGTCTGGGTGACAAGACACTGCACTGTAGGCAGCTGCCATATATTTTTTTATTAGCACCGCGTCTTACTACCCGTTCGGGTTGTACGCTTAAGTACTAATCACGCTAAAGGGTTAAGAATTGGGAAGGTTGAATTTTAAGGAAGTGAACCCGCCGTGGAGGAAGGGTGGCAAACCATTTAGGGAAAACCACCCCCTGTTCACCCGACCGATATTCAATCTTCGATCACCCTGTCCTCGGCAGTCTAGCTCAACATGAAACTAGCGCGTTATCTAACTACGTCACCGAAGCGGGCTGCTGCCATATTAAAACACAGGGTGAGGTCAGGGTGGCAGACCCCAAACATGCCAACAGCGCTGCTAGCAGAGCTACCATGGCATCCTAGTATGATATAGTCCTATGTATATAATGTAAAATGATCTTGGTGCCAGCTACTTCACCGACATAGTAGGCCGCGAGCCATCACAGCGGAAAATTAACCGGAAAGCTTTCATCTTGACCAAATGTGGGAGTTTAAGCTAGTCAGCTTTCACACAGGATGAAACAGACACGTAGCACATGAAGCATGCAACATGACACATGCATTGTCGCTGATTGAACACTTGTTAACAAGTGATATACTTCAGACCGGGAGGTGCATGGCACGTTACTGTCTGCAGCATGTGCCACGTACGAGTACTGCAGCTTTCACACCGGATGGTGCATGAAACATGCGACATTTTTCATGGAACATACAGCATGAGACATGCAACACGAGCTTTCAGATAGGATGGCACATGGATCAAGGGAGAATTCAGTCGTAATGGAGTCGTTTGACGAAGAGGATCTGCTACTGGCAATTATTAGAAGACGAAATACGTCTTTGGTTCTTTACATAATTTATCAATAAACTATAGTTTACCCGCGCAGTTTTCTTTTAGTTTCTCTTGCACTTCTCGTGCTATTTATTTCCACAGCTTGTCTATTACACGTGCCTTGTAATAATCCTTCCGTGTGTAGTCATACATTTCCGGATATTTTTCAACGACACGTACAAAAGTAATGTTAAAGTGTTGGTCATCCCGCATTGTGTGATGAGCGCTAAGAAAGATCCCTACAGATTGCCGACTCAACAACAACTAAACGCTCACTGCACGTGAAACATGGCACAACGAACCAGTCTACTCAATCACGGTGTGGCACGTGGAACATGCTGCATACAGCAATGTGTCATGCTACACCCGGTCTGAAAGGGATCACTTGTTAACAAGTGTTCAATCACCGATGGTGCATGTGTCATGTTTCATGTTTCATGTGTCTTGTTTCATCCGGTGTGAAAGGGGGTTACAACGTCGTAATTGAGTATACTGGTTCACTGTTTCACGTTTGACGTACAACAAAGTTTAGTTGTTACAGATAGAATAGGCCAATCTGTACGGAAATGTCTGACAATTCAGTGCACCAGGTGGGGTGACCAATAATCGAATATTGATTTGGTGGAAATTTATGTTTACGTGTGGAAGGATTATTCAAAGACATTGTTGTAGAGAACGTGTGGGAAGAAATAGCAAGAATTTATCAGGATTTTTCGCTAATTCATAATATCAAAACCCTATAAGCACCAAGATTTAATACAGTTTGAATAAATGAGTGAACCCAAGAACGTCGTTTCTTCTTTCGTCTTCTTTTAATCGCCAATAACATCAGATACTCTTCGTCAGACGAACCCACTACGACTGGATTCTCCCTTGTGTCATGTGATATCCGCCATTCTATCTTAACGTTCGTGTTACATGTCACGTGCTGAATGTTTAATCAAACATGTTACATGTATAATGCACCATCTGGTTTGAAAGCTGCTCAATAAAACATTTATTGTTTATTGGTAAACCTGTAACCTAAAAGCAAACAACGATATAGTGTGTGTCCTTGTTATTAGTAAAGTTTCGGAGTAGTTAAAACTTTTAGTTACAAATAAGTGGAAGGGCTCTTTATTGCTCGTTAGGGGGTTAAATTTCGATGGTTTAACAATGTCCAAAGTAGGTCAAGCGCGCGTTGTGTCGCAGATGCTGACATATCCCTACCAACTTCCGTCGTCAATTACCCTTTTAACCGTGTTACGAGAGTTATTGAGGTGGAGGTCACAAAGAGCGGTATAAAATGAGGACTGCCTTGTGACAAACTACAGGTCGTAAATCAATCGTAAATAACACAAACTATCACAATGGTCTGAATCGATTCTATCGCCTTGGTAAATTTTGATGGCTTCACAAAACAACTTGTCCGGGGTACTCAGGTGCCTTGAACTTTCGGATAAAACAATTTAGTGGCGGTAACAATTTACGTGGAGAGTGTAGGCTATAGTCAGCTTGCCATAGAAAGAACCTTTAATAACACATAAAAACTCATCCATAGAACCCAAAATTGATTAAAAAAAAGAAGTCACTTTGCGTATCTTACAGCTATCAAAATATGATATGGCTTGGCATATGAATACATGAAAATAGATTTAGTTTATTTTTGGACGCTCATATTATGATTCTTCCTTTGGCTATTCGATTATACATAGAATGGTGAGATAAAACTGGAAAGTGGATAAATATTCAAAGCGACAAAGGCAGAACCTTAATATAAGTGTTCAAAAATCTACTAAATCTACTTTCATGTATTCATACGACTATATATATAACTCATAAGTTTGTGTGGTGGTATGAAGTCACAGTTTTCAGTGGTAAATTATACACAAGGGCTATCTATTAACAGCTTAATTTAAGTTAGTGTGGTCCAACTGGCGACCCGCAGGCCAAATGTGGCCCACGCTCACTGAAAATGTAGCCCGTGAAATAGCTAGTGATTCAAATATATATATTATTATGATTGCATTGTATTTAACTATATATTCATTTGATTAAAGAAAATATGTATAAAGTATTTAATTATAATGTCAAATTGTTTCTAAAAGTGTTTGTATGCGTTCATTTGTCATAATAAATTTTTGGGAGATTAAAAAACCTATTCTTGGTAGTAAAATTTTAAGGATTTAAGTAATTAAAAATATAATTTCTCACAAGTATTGAAAATAATTGTTTATTAAGTGTTGTTTTTAGCTCTAAATTTAGTTATGGGTTTACAAAATATAATTTCGGCCCGTGGTGCATGCTGATAGTCAGATTTGGCTCTTGGTATGAAAAACTTTGTACCACCCTGCTTTAAGTGACAGGGTTGAAGAAGGTAGCTATAAGAAAATGCATACTAATTAATGTGGTGTGAGTATGTGAAAATACCATTTAAAATCATAGTCGCCAGTGCACCCCAGTGTTAGTCGATCCCAAACATCCCCGTTAACGGTGACTAAGGACAATGTAAGTCTAACTACTTAGACTTCTTTGCCACCACTGCAAGGGGGAAACTATCGTAGAAATTTGGGAAGTATTAGTTACTACTCTTTAAACCCAGTTAAAATATTCTTATCGCAATTCTACTTTAGTAAAGGAATTTAATGATTTAACCAGCGATAATATTACTACTATTACATTTAAGGTGATGTTCTGAAATTTAATTTTATTTAATAGATTTAATGAAGATTTTCTAATAACATCTGCACACGGCTTAGAAATCTACTTAAATAACAGATAAAACTCTTAATCCACAGGTCGTAAATTCATCAAAATGAAAAGGGAAGCTTCAATATTTCAAATAAGTTTTCTGGCCGTGCCTGGAATCGAACCCGGGACCCCTAATTTTGTAGACAAACCTTCTAGTGACTGAGCTAAGCTGTTGAAATAATTTTTACTATACAAATGGAACACCGTGCCACATTTTTAGCAATAATTATCTTCAATGTTCTGAAATAGATAATTATTGTAATCATCATAATCTTCGACCTTGAGATTATGAGTCTTGACCCAAAAAATGGGTCTTACAATGACTGCAGCCAAAACGGTGTTATGAGCTTTGTATAAATTTGAGGCTTATATCTTATATGGCCACTACTCGGAGATTTTTTTTCTTAAATTCTAGCTCTCAAATTTAGGGTAACTAACCAATAGCATAGCTAGTTTTTGAAAATGGGACATTTTTCTAAAATATCTCTGACGATTTTGTTTAAAATGATAACTGAGTAATGTTTGACGTGAAAAATAACACTGTATACTTGATTTTCTGGGAAAAAATGGTTTAAGGATACGTTAGTTTATAAATGAAAAATTTTTTAAATTTGAAATGTATGTTCGTTTATCTAAAAAAAAACACGTTTGTTTGAGGTAGCTTACTTATCAATGATTTTTGAACCTTTGTAATTTAAAAAGAATGACTAGGTATCAATTTTGTTAAATATTTATAGCTGAACATTATTTCACATGATTATCAAATAATATTTATTTTTCTAAGGAAAACTTACTTAGTGGTAATTTACTGATAGTTGACTTTTGAAAATTTTAATCACAAACAAAAATAGATAATATGAGAAAGTATAGTAGGATTTAAGTTTAAAGTTTTTATAAACAGCAAACATAGGCCTATATATTTGTGGCCAACATTGATAACATTTACTATCTTTTTAGCACCCATTCGGGAATTACGCATATGTAATAATTGCGCTAATCTTTTAAGAATAAGGAAGGTTGAACTTTAGAGTAAGTTTACACGAATTTACGTGGAAGGAAAGTGGAAAACCACCTTCAATACACTCGACTGAGATTCGAACCTCGATCTCCCTGTCATCAGCAGTCGGTTTATTGCAAGAGTGACGCCTTAGATTATGCGGCCACTGAAGTAGGTTACTAATTATTAATATTATTTTATAGACATTGATAATGTATATAAAATGTGATAGCTGTAGCTCATATGACTCGACGTATTAATATTAATTATATGAAAATTGTTTTTGTAACTTTAATAACTGTTGTCAAAAAGAGCTTCTTCTTTAAGGAATAGGACTCACTTTCGATTGTGTAGTATAACTTATTTCATAAATATTAACGAACCCGTGTTTTAATCTTGTGACTGTACTGCAATATTTAAAATAATCTGAATATCTTATCTGTCTAGGTTTCACCCTGAAGCATTATCGCTAATTATTAATTAACATTGAACCTTCCACTTTAGCTAAGCCGTGTCTTTCTTTTGTTCGGGAAGCCTTAGTCTCTCGTTTCAACCTTCGCCGTCATTATTTGATTCCGTACTGACCGCTAGAGAGGCCAAGAGGAGAGTCTACAGTCCACCCCGGCATTCATTTCACGTTGTGGTCACTCCGCTCCGACCAAACAATTCATTATGCATTACTTGCAACCGACACAAAATGTCAGAGGTCACGTGGAAGCCGGGCGGTGCAATACCTGTCCGTTGCATTATTTTAGCTTGGTGCACACCGCGCTTCGTTATATAGTCAGCACACGTCCTACCCGCACCGGTGGGTGCGCGAATAAAGGCGTCAGCATCACATTTTGTCTGGATTTCTGGGTGAGGTGGATTGGTCGGGTTTCAAATTCCTTCTGGGTGAAAGCTGAAAAGCTGACCATGGACGCTCAAATCCGATCCATTAATAAATCAAATCTGACTCGCACGAGCCAAATCCCAACTAAATTTGATTGTATGTGGCGAGAAACGAACCAAACGGTTCATCAGAGGTTCAGATAGTAAATTTTGGCTCGTTGGACACTGGACGGGTTGGAATATTGAACTTGCCATCACGCGGATTTGAAAGTGTGTGGGCAGTATCGAGTCGATTCTTAGAGGTAACCGTAGTGACGCATGCGCATATTCATCAATATCGATCCTCTTGGTTTACTTCAGACTCTTTGTTTACAAGTGGTGACATAATCATTGTCTGTATTGCGATGTCGCACGTTGGTAACCGCTCTTTCTCGTCGCCACTGAACTTATAACGAAGCCCGTTTGACGACGATGTTTGACTCAGCGTGTTTGGCCATATTTGTGAGGCGGCTTTTCCCAAAGCTTTTCACGCTATTCTTACACGTAAATGAGATTACACGTCCTCTAAATCTTAACTTTCTTACAGTGACGCTATTGGTGTAAACGCGTGGTTAGCTTTGATGGATATTAAGACTCGGGCCCTACCAAATATATTTAGGGACGCTGAGGAAAGTAAAAGGGGAAAAGGAACGTTCCACCTATTTAAGGTGGGGATGTAGGAAACGCGAGAAAAGGTCAGTGTTTTTTTGCAGTTTTTATTGCAAAACATTCTTTTGGCCAACATAAATGAAATATTTCTCAAATATAAACATAAAGTTTAAATTTCTTCACATGGTAAAATCAACAGTTGTTGAATATCTGTCTTGAGTATAGCGGCATTAGATGACAAACTTTTTAAATGAAGAGAAAAAAGTTGTCATTAAATTCCAGGACACCCTTGACAGATATTCAAGAAATGTTGATATCATCATGTGAAGAAAATTAAACTCTAGGTTTCTATTGGAGAAATATTTGATTTATTTTGACAAAAAAAAGTTTTGATGTAAAAACTCTAAAAACACTGACCTTTTCACGCCTTCTCTACATCTCCACCTTAAGTCAAAGCTATTGATAGTGCAGTTTATTAAACCTCCTCATCCTGAAATTTTTTTTGGGCCAAAAATAGGTCGATTTTTTTAACCTTTTTAAGAGTGTTATTTGAGAAAGATTGCTAAGGCTCTGTAATATAATACGATTCCGGACTATGTTGGTTCAAAGCGTTTTGGGGTGATAGTTTCTTAGTCTTCCGAAATGTGATTCTAGGTGATAGTAACCCTTAAATTATGTTACAAAACGGAAAAAAATCCAAAAGCTTAAAGCATATAACTTTAAGAAATATACAACGCAGCTCTCTCTATCTCTCTCTCCCTCCGGGAACCAAAGGCGTGTGTATACCTTCTCTATGTGTGTGTGTGTGTATATATACAAGCAAGCTCCCGCCATGAATAACTCGTGTAAGGGAGGGCAAGGAAGAGTTTATGGGTTTCCAGACCTTGAGCTGTACCTTCTATTTCAGGTTATCATGTAAACATCCCCACCGCGAGTGAGACATGGAGGTTTACCTCCTGATCACGCTGTCTGCCACCTGCCTTGATTTCCTTTAGACCCACACATCTGGACCAACGACATTGTATTATCTGTCTTCGTCTTACACACACACGGTCTCACCCGACAACATTGCATTATTAGCTGGCTTAGTCCGATTCATTTTATTATTGCTTCTCCAACATTTTATCATCCTGCTGCCATCTTTTCTTCTAATATTTCTAATGCTGATTCGCCCATTTATACTGATACTATGACTGATTTTACCACACCTTCTGCTGTTTCTCATTCTTATACCACTTTGCCCCTCAACCTGCTGCTTCTTGTACAGGAACTAATTCTCTGATTTATTCTACTCCTCATCCTGCTGCTTCTCATACTGCTACTGATTCTTATTCTCCTACATCCTCTTCTCCTCCTGCTTCTATTACATCTACTGATACTCTGACTGAAGTAAAGCCGTTGATCCCATGTTGATTGTGGCATGTATATATAATAACCCTGGAAGGAATATGAAAATAACTTTCTCAACAAAATTGGTAGGCCCTTTCACTCTCATTCATAGAAATTCTTGTGTGCTGATATAAGCAATCGGTTCAGAAATTGCGCGTTAAATACCCCCCAAAAAACTCCACTCAACTGGCTTTCAAACCCTGTTCTCCCCGTAGTCGGCAGTCCAGTCTATTGCGAGAGTAACTTTTTAGACCATTCGGCCACTGAAACGGGTTGGAACGCACCGTCAACTACATACACCTATTAAAATAATAAACATGACGTTTTAACGATCTGTATCTGAGCTTGCCCTCACTATTGTAAACATACCTCACCGTCTCATATCCTGTTTAAATTCTGTGGGTGTAGTTGGACTGGGCACTGATTTTGACCTCAGTCTACAACAACAAAAAATCCTATGTAAATTGGACCCTACTTCCTTGGAGTACATTAATTATTTCTCTCCCAAGGTGGATTGGACACTGCTTCCTTGGATTACATTAATTATTTACCTCCCAAGGTGGATTGAACACTGCTTCCTTAGAGTACATTAATTATTTCTCTCCCAAGGTGGATTGGACACTGCTTCCTTGGATTACATTAATTATTTCCCTCCCAAGGTGGATTGGACACTGCTTCCTTGGATTACATTAATTATTTCCCTCCCAGGGTGGATTGGACACTATCTTCCTTAGAGTACATTAATTATTTACCTCCCAAGGTGGATTGGACACTGCTTCCTTAGAGTACATTAATTATTTACCTCCCAAGGTGGATTGGGCACTGCTTCCTTGGATTACATTAATTATTTCCCTCCCAAGGTGGTTTGGACACTGCGTCCTTAGAGTACATTAATTATTTACCTCCCAAGGTGGATTGGACACTGTTTCCTTGGATTACATTAATTATTTCCCTCCCAAGGTGGATTGGACACTGCTTCCTTAGAGTACATTAATTATTTACCTCCCAAGGTGGTTTGAACATTGCTTCCTTGGAGTACATTAATTATTTCCTTCCCAAGGTGGATGGTACACTGCTTCCTTGGATTAAGATTTCCTTCCCAAGGTGGATTGGACACTGCTTCCTTAGAGTACATTAATTATTTACCTCCCAAGGTGGATTGGGCAATGTTAGCCTTACCCAACCTAACCTAACCTTGCTAGCCAAGAGGGAATTTGAGGGTTCAAACCCCCCAAAATTTGACTTTTTTTATATTATTTATGTTTTAACATTATCAATATAAAGGTATACAAGAAAATATGTAAAACTAGTCCCTCCCACCATTCTTAATACAATTTTACAAATATTCTGTGATTTTGTACTTTAGCAAGACAACAATCTGGGTCTAGTAAGGCAAAATGTTGGAAAAATGAATAGTAAGTATTAAAGTATTAATGAGTGTAGGGAGAGTGGTGAAAGGAGTAATTCTTTGAGATAAGGAAACAGCAAATCCTTTCAACTTGAAACTATTTGAATCGAAGTTCCGAATACATATGTAAAATAAGTCTGTAAATAAAGAGGAATTAAATATAGGATCCAACTGCGGCGGTGTGGAGGTTCTAGTTATCAACCCCTGACTTTCAGTTTGAGAAAATATAAATAGCGACAGTTGGAGAACAGCGTAGCTGGAGATAATTGTATGTTCTAAATAGTGTGAAAGGTAAATTCAAAGGTAAATTCAAATTTTTGTTAATTTTATGTGCAGTGTAGACTAATGATGATTGGTTAGTATTTGTATAGCTATCCCAAATGCTAAATTTCTATTGCTAAGCTATCAATATGAATTCCAATAGCCCGTCAAATCTATCTAGTCTACATGCGTTTTTTTAAAGAGAAAACCTTTTAAGCAAACATAAACATATTTTCTTGTGACTACAATGGATCATTTTTATTCTATTATTATTATTGTTACTATTTTTATTGGTATTGATAGTAAATATCAAAAGTGACATATATAGATCATATGACTTGACTTATGAAAATAGTTTTAGTAGCTTTAGTAACTGTAAAAAAGTTTCTTCCTATATGAATCTAACAATACATGGGTAGTCAGAAGAACTGGGCAACTACTACCCCCCCTTCCGAGGCCATTGTCCAACCTTTTCAATATACAGTATCTGTATATCGTAGATATAATAATCAGTCTTCAATATATTTGGTCAGGTTTAAAATGCGTTTTTGTAAAGTGAATGAGGTACAACTTTTGACTATATAGGCTTGGGTTGGTTCTACCTTTTCTCCAATCACTAACTTTTAAACCAACTAAAAAATCATCCAAATTAGACATACCTTAACTTAAGAAGTGCTCAATGCAAATTTTCGTACTTAAGAGTGAGGGTTCTATGAAAATTTCTAAATTATAGAAAAATAAATAGCATTTACAATGTTTAAATTTTTGCCCTAAGCTACCATTAAAACACACTCCAAACAGCTTGTATAGGCATTTATACTTTATTGTTTATTATTATTTTTTATCCTGTGGCAGTTAGCGGGCTGTGCCCAACATAAACCCTCCCCCCCCCCCTCCTGAAATCTTAAGCTTGGTAAAGCCTTGGTATTCATTTACAATTAATATTATACCAGTAGTAAGACGTGGTGATAAAAAAAAAATTATTAACTGTCCAATCCACATGTTTAAAATTTCCTCTAGTCGAATTGACGGTGCCCAATCCACCAATCTTTCGTATAAAAATTACCCAATCCACTACCGCCTCGATACGCGTTAAAAAATGATAAAACCCAAACTTTTCACCGCGCTTTGCGTGTTTTCCTTCCTCACGCCCGTGTATTGCTCGCTTTAATATTCCCTTTGACCCTTTTCTTGTGACTTCGCGTATATAGCTGTTCGTGTTAATATAACAGTCAACACCGCCATATTTCCTGCCTTTATACTCGTCGACGTTTTCTCGTACTAGATCACATTTCTCTCATGCTTCGGCGATATTCGTCGACACAGCTCATTAATTTCACATACATTTCGCCAAAGCCATATTTCTTAATTTATTGAGAAAAAAAAACACCATAAAATATTTACGTATTTTCAAAATAAGCAAAATGTTTCTCTGTATAATTATTCACGTGGATAAATAGGCCAGGCTCTTTTCTTTGATGTTGACTTTCAAATTACAAATACCTAGGTCATTTCCCTAGGTTTATATCTCCATTATAGATCTTAGAATGTCCTAGCCACATCCAGGTAACGAGGAGTCCTTGTTTATAATAGGATTACGGTATGAAGGAACTTTTGGAAAGTACTAACTTTTTTGCGGTCAACATTGCATAAATAACACTTTACTATTTTATTAGTATTATTTTACAGGTATAACATTGATATTATCTTTTAAAAGTAACAGTTACTTACTACATTACTTGACATATGGATGTATGAAAATTTCTTTAGAATTGCTAATAATTATTAAAAAAGTTCCTTCTTATCTAAAACAGACTGTAGATATTTTTATAATTCAACACCTCACTGACCCACTTCAATAGTCGCATGATCCACTTTGGTGGCCGTGTGGTCTAAGGCGCTACTCTCGCAATATACTAGACTACCAAAGTTGGGGAGATCGGATTTAAATCCCATTCGGGTGTACTGAGTTTTTTTTCCTAAATGGTTTTACGCTCTCCCTCCACTCAAATGCGGGTACACTTCCACTAAATTAAACCTTCATAATCCCTAACACATTTGTGTAATTAATATATAAGAGTTTAACTCAAACGGGTAGTAAGACGTGGTGCTAAAAAAATAATCGCATGGTCTAAGGCTTCACTCTCGCAATAGGTTGGATTTCCAATGACGGGGAGATCGGGGTTTGAATCCTGGTAGGGTGTACCAAAAAGGTGGATTTTTCTTCAATGGTTTACATGTTTTTAATGGTTTAATGGTTTTAAGCATTTGGTAAAAGGAATGATATAAACTTGTGTATTCGGGAGGGTGACAAAATCACAAAAAAAAAAAGGACAAAATTGTAATAATATAATTAATTTACGAAAAAAAAAGCGTTCTATCTGTTGATTATGACGTAACAGAAATGACAAATAAAATATACGTTGCTAGTGGCACCAAGCCTAAAGGTGGTAGTAGGAGAAGTGAGAAAAGGTCAGTGTTCTTATAGTTTTTATATAAAAAACTTTTTTTGACCAAAATAAATAAAATATTGCTTCAGGAAAAACATAGTTTAATTTTCTTCACATGATGACCTCAACAGTTGTTGAATATCTGTCAATGGTGACCTGTAATTTAATGACAACTTTTTCTCTTCATTTAAAAAGTTTGTCATATAATGCCGCTATGCTGATGACAAATATTCAACAATTGTTGACATCACCATGTGAAGAAAATTTAACTATATGTTTGTACTGGAGCAATATTTTATTTATTTTGGCCAAATTAATGTTTTGATATAAAAACTGCAAAAACACTGAACGTTTCTTGCATCCTCTACACTGCCTATTTAAAGAATTTAAAATAAATTCAATTATATATTTTCACTTTAACATAAATAATACACTTGTAAAGCTTCGAGAATTCAAATTTGTATTCAAGATTTGAAAGAAAATTTAAGTTTCGGTTTCTAGATTTAGATTAAAAAAATATTGGGTTCAACTCTTCTGTAGTAAAAACCCATGAACATCCAAAGATATTTCTTGAAAACCCAGGACTTGTGTTTGTTCCTCTCGGGTTGTCTCTTGTTCATAGTTTCAATCTAAGCTCAGGCCGACATATACTCGAAGTTTTAACGAGTCACAATTATGAGGTAACCGAGTGAACCTCTCGTCAAGCCGTCTCAACCGGAAGGGTTTATTTTACGGCGCAGTTCGGATTCCTGAGAGGCGCGCAGGGCTGCATTCTTGCAGGCGCCAGGGCGAGAGTTGGCTTGTGGGACGGAATTCTTGGGGTATTCCGTGTTCAGGACGAGTTATCGGTCTAGACGAGAGACGCCGAGGGGTATGTTAAACTTAGACAATTATCTCGTCAACATGAAAACATTACATTTGAACAAAGTTATTGTTTTTTTTTAGCACCGTGTCTTACTTACTACCCGTTCGGGCTATACGCCTATGTACTAATTAAACCAATGGGTTAGAGATGAGGAAGGTTTAATTGAAATTAAGTGCATCCGTATTTGCGCGGAAGAAAAGGGGAACCCTAAATAAACCCGACTGGGATTTAGCCATGAATTCCCCTTCTTCGGCAGTCGAGTTCAACACGAGAGTAGCGCGTTAGACCACGCGGCCACCGAAGCGGGTCAACAAAGTTATTAAAGTTAGCATAGTTTATTTAGGATATCAAACGGGAGATATCAAAAAACTTAGTGTTTGTTTTTTGCACTGGGTCTTATTACCCCTATATTTATCTACACAAACACCCTCATCTGTGGAAAAGCGGTTGAGTCGTGACACTCCTTTAGTCTGGTATGCTGGTGATGGAGAGGTTGGGTTTCGAATACTGACTGGATGTACTGAGGATGTTTACTTACTAAATAGTTTCTCACTTTTCCCCTAGGCAAATACAAGTTCATTTCAACTAACCTCATCCATACCCAATTAGCGTGATTAAATGCTAACAATCTGGATGGGTAGTAAGACGCGATGCAAAAACAACTTGTATGCAGATGCAGTATCCCTGCCCAGTCAGCTACGTGACTGGCGATAGCAAGAAGAATTACTCTTAAGCTGGATTCACACATGAAGCTACGCTATGCTATGCTATGCTATGCCACACTAAACGATGTTTTAAAATAGCTGGTCAAGTATTTAAATGAACCAGTTCACACATCACGCTAAGCTGTGCTATGCTATGCCGTGCTATGCCACGCTATGCGAGCGAAATCGTGGACCGGGCGATTTTTACATCTCCCTCGCACTACGCTTTGTGCTACGCATGCGCAAAACTGACAGTTACCCACCTCTTCCCATCTAATCACACCAAATCAGTGTGACTGTGAAACGTGAGCTATCGTAAAGAACTTGTGCGTGGGTTTCTTTTAGATATTTTGTGTTGTTGGATTATCTTTCCAGAAAATGGTGGAATTCACCTAAAGTTAACCTCTAACGACATATATAATGTACCCTCAACCGTTTAGCTTCTTCGTCATCCATCACTGCTGCTGCTAACAAGAACCCTTCCTCTTCCTCATTACGACTTCCAGAATAATCTAAACACTTTAGATTATCACTGATACACTTTAAATTACAAAAGGCCATATTGTCTCTAAGACTACAAAATACTCTACTAAGCCTTTCAAATATAGCGTAGAACAGCTCACTTTATGAAACACAAGAGAAAAAATGTCGCAAAGCATAGCGTAGTATAATGTGTGAATATAGCATTAAGACCGATTCACACAGAATGCTAAGCTAAGCTATTGTCCCTAATTCCCCTCCCAAATTCATGATAGTTCTGAGGAAAATAAGATGCTGCGGTTAGCAGCTGTTTTGGAAGATGAAGACATTTTAGGAGGTGGAGGTGTGACTTGTTCAATTAACGCTTCCATTTTATTGTTAAAACATTTATTAAATATAAAACCTAAATAGAGTATTAAATACCTAAACACACGCGAAACAAACTGAAAACAAAACTTCAACACCTCTTTGGTTATTTTCAACAATCCAGCACTGCGTCTGTTCAACACGGATTCCAAGCTGCGTTATGCGCATGCGCCACGTAAGATGGCTCAAGATGGCAGATGGAAAAATTGCCCGGCCAGCAATAAGAAAAAACATAGCGTGGCGTAACAAGGCATAGCTTAGCTTAGCTTTATGTGTGAACCAACACATTTAAATACATGGTCCGTTATTTTTCTAAACAGTTAGCAGACCAAATCTTATCTTAGCTTAGCGTTCTGTGTGTACCGGCCTTAAGAGTAGGCTGGCTATTGATCGTCCACTTATTGTTTGCACGACATTTTAAAATATTAATCAAATAGGTGGTAACAGTTATGACGTCAGTAACACATGAACACACTGGAAAATATTACCCGAAGGAAGGTTTTTGAACTTTATTAACTTAAAAAAAAATATATTATAGCCTTTACATATTACCGAGTTCGATTCCCGTGTGCAGGTGTAATTCCTCAACTACTTGAAATGTTATGTAAATGACGGCTTTATCCGTAACCTAAAATCATTAAATTTTTCCTTTACATTTTTTAAATCACCGCGCTTTACTTTATGTTCAGGTAATGGGCATATATGATAATTATTCTAATGGGGTAGTGATGAGGAAAATACCATTTTACAAGGAATCCACCCTCATTTGCTTAAAAGGAGAGTGGGAAACCATTTAGGAAAACCACTCTCAGTAGACCTGACTGGTTATTGAATCCTGATCTCCCCGTCTTCAGCAGGCCAATTTAACACGAGTGTGACGGCTTAGACAATTCGGCCATCCAAGCGGGTCTTATATATTCGATTCGTTAGTAAAATATATTTAAACCCACATTGGTGGTCAAACGGTCTTAAGCATAGCGCTTTCAATAGGCTGGAATGCTGGTGACTGAAAGGTCTGGATTCGAATCCTGGCTGAGTGCAATGATACGTTTTTCTCAATGGTTTCCCATTTTCGACGCGCAGATGCGCTTTTTCTCAACGGCCTGCCAAGAAATGTTCTGCGAACGTTGTCGAGTTTTGACTGAAATGTATTCGTGTCGGTTAAATGCACCCATCCTTGCAGTTTTGTCTGAACCACAGTCATTTTGTTTTATCATCACCCTCTTCTATTTGTTGCCTCCCAAGTTCCCGGCAAAGAAGATTAAACACAAGATGTATTTTTCTTCTTTTTGTGTGTTGTTGTAAATGTAAATTACTGCCTACTAACATCAGCTGACGCTAAGAGAGGAATCATTATAAGAAGGGAAAAAGTCAAGATTTGCGCTATTGGCGGGCAACGTAATTCCAGCTCACAAGGCGCTTACGAACTGATCCTCTTTATCACTAAAACTATTTTGAGAGAAACTTTACCCTTTCTTCAGAAAGAAAAAGAAGAGGGTGGGTGGGTGTGGGGGGTTAAAAAGTTGTGTTCAAGGAACAAGAAAGAATTGCAAAATGGTAGAAGAAAACACACTTCGCGCACCAATAACCCCAACTTCTTATTCTTGATTTTTAATGGGGATATTCATTATAACTTTTGTCAGAGACAATTTAATATAATTATTCGAATTCATTCTCGTTTCATTGCATAAACTGTGTAACGTTTAACTTCGAATCGAATAATTACAACATTTTTTAAATGTGGTTTTGGAAATGATGCCATTATTTTCAATGATTTATTAAGATTGGTTATCGATATTCACACAGATGTAACCATTATACCATCGTATACTTAGATTTTAACTCAAAAAGTTTTATAATGTGAAATTAACTTAAAATACATTTTATATTAAAATCCACTATATATTACCTCATGATTTGTTAATAATATATATTGTTTTGTACATTAAAAATAATATTACTAACGATTAATTATAAGGGGTAAGAACTGAAAGTGTAAATTATAGAAAATGCACCCGTGTTAGTGTAGAGATAGAAAGGAAAACTAAAGTAATAAATCACATGAGAAAGTTCACTTCCGGTACATCAGTCCTAGATTCGAACCTTGATCTCCCCATCATCACCCATTAAGCGACCATCGGCGCGGGTTATTTAAATTGATGCAAAATTAAAGCAAATATACATCTCACATTAATAATGTTGCAACACTATTGGGAATGATCATTTAAATTTGGTAAATAGAGTAAAAATAATAAGTGACTCGGCCAATCTTAAACTTTTATTTGTATGTTCATTGCACCTTACCACACGTTCATCTATTTGCATAGGCACACGATTGGACAGGTTAAACTTTATAGGATATGTACCCACATTTACGTGGAATAGAGTGGAAAACCATTTTAAGACCCTCAATACAGCTAACCGGGGCTCTAACCCCGATCTCTCCATAATCGGCAATGTAGTCTATTGTGTGAGAGACGCGTTAGACCGTCCAACCATCAAATAGGTTTTAAACTATTTAAAATAAAGAAGGGTTCTTATATTATTTTTGAATTTTTGGAACATTTTATTTTAATACAAGAAAAATTGTGTCCTCTGGATTAGCTTTTTATAGTTATAAAATAGTTTTACACACTATTTACAATATTAAATAAGGAACTTCCACATATTTATTGAAGTTTCACTACCAAAGTATTAAATTTAAAAAAATATGTTTTGTAACAATTACTTAAATACACCAAAAATATTTTAGAACTATGAACACTAATTTAAAGATCACATTAGTTTTCTAACAATTATATTGGATAGCCAGAATAATTCTATTTACATATCATATATTAGCATATTTCAAGTCTTACTATCCGTAAGGGCTAGCTTATGATCTAAATTTATTATAGAACAGGGATAAGGAGGGCATATCTTAATGGAAGTAGATCCGCATTTGCGTGGAGGGAGAGTGGTGGAACTATATAGCAAAGAACACCACAGTTTACCTCCTCCAAGATGATACTGTCTCTGTCCACGTACTTATCGGTCCGTGACACTCACATTTATAATTATATTTAATTTATTTTAGAAATAATTATGCATATCAAAATTTGTTGTAAAATAGGATAGGATCCATACAATTATTGAGTGTTGAAGATATTAAAGAGGTAATCAAAAGATTGTTTTTATCACTGCGTCTTACTACCTGTCCATTTCGTAAGCATATTTGATAATTACTCTAATGGAGTAGGGGTGAGTAAGGAAGCATTTTTGAGGTATTATACGTGTATTAGCGTGGAAGGAGATTGGGAAATCATTATGCAATTTCACCCTCAGTAAACTCAACTGGGACTTGAACCCCAATATCCCTCTCTTCTGCATAAAACATTCAGTGAATGTTAAAATAAATTAATAGCCTATGTCACGCTTGGTTAGCTAGTAAAGGTGCTAGATTTGCATCGCATTTATTTGCTTGGATTTGAACATCGGCTAGGTCCGTTGGAAAGCTACCTGCTATTTTCAATGTGGATTTTCCATTCTTTCTTCGCGTTGATACTGGCACATATACTCTAAACTACTCTTCTTATACTTTTCTTTTAGATTAAGTTTTTAGTAGCCCATGTGCTGATCGTAAGCTTACCAATAAAAATATATTTGTAGCTTTAAATTTTTCTTTATTTTTGTGACTTTAAAATTCCTTTACGTAACATGAATTTATTTTTCTTCCGATGAAGAATGCAGAAAAACACCCGACATTGTGACGCCGGGTTCAACATTATTTGCATTTATAACTCACCTGCCACCAAAGAGGAATAGGCACTTTTAAAAATAATAGGTATTTCCTGTCTACTTTTAAATGGATAGTATAAATATACCCTTTAGTGCAAGGATTCCTTAACTTTTTAAGTCTTGATCCTTTTTCACAAGACAAAATAATTATCGACCCCGGGCAGTAATGGTTAGATTGTGTTGCATTTTTTACACACTAATGTCAGTTTTTGAGCAATTTTGGATAAAACTAAAAATAGAAATAACGAACATATTTATTGTAAAACATTTCAGACATGCATCTATATTAATTTTTAATCTTATTAATTAAACACTAACTTTATACTAGACAGAAAGCCAATGGAAACTAAGGTCATTCGACCATCAAAATTCTACTGCACAATTTTAACAAGCTATAAATAGGGATTCATTTATTTCAACTCATTACAGTTCTCGAATTATAAGGGGTCAAATGTGTTATTTTATGCTTTTAGTGTACCATTATTAAGGTAAAGTAATTAATTAATGTATGGGACTGTAATTTATTATACCTAGGCATTCATATGAAGTGTACACAATGAAATATTTATGATATTAATAGTAATTATATTAATAATATTAATATATTATAAATATGTATTAATAATGTTAATGTTTAGTAAATATAATATTAAAATTTATACTATAAATATTATTAATATTACTGTATAATTTTTTACATTAGAATATATTACCAACATTTAATTGAAATATTTATATTATCACTATAAATATTTAATTCTGTACACCTCATATGAATGCCTAATTAAACTAAATCACATCCTCATACATTAATTACTTTACCTTAACTGATTCACAAAATCACGAAATACCAAGTTTGACCCCTTATAGCTCGTGAACTGTATTGATTTGAAATCGTTGAATCACTATTTGTATATTATTATTATTATTATTATTATTATTATTATTATTATTATTATTATTATTATTATTATTACTATACACTTGTTGTAATTTTGATATAAAATGTTGATGCTCGAATGACCTTGAATATGTTAAAATTTGGTTTGCAAGATCATTCTGCATGACGTTTATTTCTGCGATAAACAAAACAAATATAGAACGAAAGTTTGTAGTGTATTATAATTTCAATTATTCTACACTATATATTTAATTAACTCAATTTTGTAAATATTTTCTACGACCCCCTCCAGAATACTTTTAGCGATCCCAGGTGCTGGAAGGGTCGTGACCCACAGTTTAATAATCCGTGCTTTAGAGACCCTAGCATAAAACAATTAAAAAGTCCCCTCCCCTCTCAATCCCTCACCCCATTAGAATTAAAAGTGAAGATAAACTAATCGTCGCAAGAAGAAATGAAAACCATGAGGCAACAGAGAATTAAATCTTTAATCTTCTTAGAAGGTTATTTCTACGCCGGTGGGAAAGTTGGCGTTCCTTCTTCTCTCTCTTAACGCACACTTTTTTTACAGCAACATTTCTATCGAGCCTTAAATATATGAACAACTTCGGTTTAATGAGGTTGGAAGATCTACTGGGTGAAAAAAAAAGAAGCTATGTTCGAAATTCCGAAATTTTGAATTTGGTTAGGATTTGTATTCGATTCGAAATTTGGAATCAAAATAAATCCCAGAATTGGATTCTATGGAATTTATTTCGAAATTTGAATCTAAACGCAAAACATTTGAATAATTTTTTTTAAACAAAGATCCATTATTTGATATGATTATAGGGTAAAAAAAATCGAGTATTCATAGTATTTACAGCACATTCATTATCTAAACACGATTTAGTGATTAAATTTTGAATATTGATCCAAATTACAAATAAATATTTTAGCCTAACATTTGATTTGGATTTGATAACATTTATTTAAAACATTCGGATCAAAATATTTGATTCAAAACATTATAAGAATGGGCGGCCAAATAAATTACAATTTTTCAGTAAACGCAATGTATCATAACTAGTTGACCTATTTAAAAAATTGTTTTATATAGATAACATAACAAGTTTGTGATTAATATGTCTAATATTTCTTAATTCCTTAATACATTAAAATATATTTCAGTTGATCCCAAATAATTATTTTATTATTTTGCTTGATTTGTTATAACTCACTTAGCATACATGATCAATAAAATTAAACTTAAAGTCAATAAATCTCAATAAAACCAAACTAGGTTGAACATTTTTTATAAATAGGCTTAACCCTGGTTTTTTCAACCCTGTTTTAAATGTTGGTATACTAATAACAAAATATCTTGTTAAATACTAGCTACCTAGGCCTAAAATATTCCTTAAAAATAGTAATAAATTAATTTGTAGATTGGTTTAAATATAAACTATCTGGTTTGCTATGAGACAATAATATAATGTTGTGTATCTACTCATGTTGCCAAAGCATTACTAAAAAATGTTTGACGTGTATGGGCTGAACATTATTAATTAAAACTTATAAAGATTGGTCAAATTGTCAAATACGGAGATTGGAAAACGTGCCGGTGATTTCGCATGAAATTCACCGGCCAATCATACCTTACTAGCCGATAACACGAATATTATGTTGCCGGAACTAATCACGGTACTACAATGTTTTATTATATTTTGTGACTGTATGTAAAAAAAATTACACATGCCACGTTTATTGGTAGGAAATAATGGTTTGATAAAATTATTTATAACATTTGTTAACTGATATTAAATAATATCGCTCACAAGGCACACTTGCAATATTCACATAACATTTTATTTTGGACACTTCTTGAGAATATGCACGCCTGATATCACTTTACAAAATCCTCTAGTGCAATATCCCTCGCATCCTTATCTTTATAAATCTGTCGCTTAAAATTCCACAAAAACTCATTATTTTCATAATATTCCACAAATAAGTGTCTCCCGCACAACAATCTTTTAGTTGCCGCCATTTTGAATTGTCTACTTGCATTAGTTAAGTTGGAAGGTGACCAATTTTTCAGTTGCAAGTGGACTTGCATGTTAGTAGCTTGCTTGTCTGTTTACACGCCGCAAGTTGTGCACGCGCAGCCAAATGAGTGGACTTGCATTAGCCAACTAACATCGTGTCAACGGGCCTTTAGCTATTTAAAAAAAACGATTAATTTATTGTTTTATTAAATAAAATAAAATTTGAAATTTATTTTGTTTGCTTAGTGATAATATCTCTTAAGTGTCAACTCAAGCTTGTGACGAGGTTCAAAATCTGTACTGTGAGATTTGAACACCTTAGATGTTGAGTTTGGGGTTGAAATCCAGGTCATGTACATTGAGAGTGGTTTTATTATGGTTTCTTCCCATTATTTTTATTTATAGCACCACCCCTTACTACCTGTTCAGGTTATACGCATATGTACTAATTGCACTAATGAGTTGGGGTGAGAAAGGTTGAATTTCGAGGAAGTGTACCCACATTTGCATAAGGGAGTGTGGAAAAATATTATAGAAAAAACTCCCTCAGTAGACCCGACTGGGATTCGAACCTAGATATCCCTGTCATCGGCAGTCTAGTCTAACATGAGAGTGACGCCTTATACAATGCGGCCACTGAAGCAGGCGTTTCTCTCCGTTAAAATTGATGTTTTTCTTCCTTAATTTTCTAAACAAAAATAATTTATATCGACACATTTGTAATTAACGTCTTAAGGGTAGCGATGAAAAAGATCATCTAGATAAAGTGCACCCGCATTATCATGAAGAGAATTTGAGAAAGCCATAAAAACACATGACATTAGGAAAATCACTCCTAGTACACCCAGACAAGGCTAGAAACCCTCCCTCTCTGTCACCTGTTATTAGGGCTATTGAAATATTGACGCCCTATATTACGTGACCACCGGTGCGGGTGGGGATACTCTCCCAAAATATAGCCCTTAGAAGAAGTCGTTAACAACCCTTGTGTAACACTTCTAATGGCAATTAAAAATAATAAATGTGTGTGTGACATTGAGATTCATAGGCTATTCAACCTTCTTTAAGATACTCTGGTTGGAGTACAGGTCAGTATCTTTTGTACTGTATTTGAGTTGGACGAAAACAGATGAGGTACGTTTGCTAACAACTTTTTGAAACAATACAAAATATTACATACCGATTTTAAAGTGATTAAGTTCATAACTCTCTCTATCCCCCCAAAATTATATTGAAAAGTGAAACTATATTCTGACTAAATTCTTCTTTTCCTGTATCTTATCCCGCGCATGTTAGATCGACGTTTTTAATCTATTGCAGGTCACAAGAATTTACTTTATTTGTTTTGGCATACCTGTTTTACTGCCGGATGTTCTTCCTGGCTAACCGCCGACTATTTCCCGGGGAAACTAAGTGCACTCTAAGAACGAGCGCGAAAGAGCTTACCAATTTGGCCTGGAAAGATATTTTCACAAAATTTACAGGGATCTTTTACATGCCACAATGGACACGAGACCACCGTACTTACTTATTTTATAATGTAGGTCATCAAATTATTGTTATCATCTATACATTATTATTATTATTAGCACCGCGTCTTACTACCCGTTCGGGTTATATGCACTTACGCTAATGTGTAATGGTAGGGTGATTGTGAGATTAAATGTAGGGCCTACAATTTAACGTGGGATCCGAACCACGATGGAGGCCTGGCATTCCACACATTCACAAGTTGTGATGTAATATACGTCTTGTCAGAGGTGAAGGAAGGGTTTGGCAATCAGATAAATCTGTGCCGGGACCGAGGATTGAACCCCTGACCACCAACACAGAAGTACAACACTTTACCCCATCATTTATAAAACTATTATAAAGGTAATTTGCTATAATCAGACGCAAACGATTAATAACAATATCAAAGGTAAGAACATTAAGGTAACAATAGCTATTTCAATTTATTGATATTGATGTAAGTAATAATATTACTAAGAAAAGCCACGTGTAATTTAAGGACACAAAGTTTGATCACAACATGACTTGTAAGATAAATTAATTTAGTACAAAAAAACATGTAAATATTGCAGAGCTTTTCTCATGTTCACAGAAATATCTGTTGGCAATTCCAAGTAGGATCAGGTAATTGTCAACTTTGTTAAGTCTCTCTAAATATACTCACAAATCTGAATTGCATGCATTTATTTTGTTTACAAATTTTACTATCAAGTTTGACAAACCCGTATCTATGTACAAACACGTGAACTAAATACCAGGCTCATCTAGTCTGAGCTGCCGGTGAAGGTTAGGTTGGGGTTTAAGTCCTGCCGGATGTACTGAGGGTGTTTTTTCCTATATGGTTTCCCCCTTATCCTCTGACAAGTCTACACAAATACGGATACAATTTCCTATAAATTATACCTTCTTCATCCCTATCCAATTAGCACTATTAAAATTACTATAGTTTGAATGGTTATCAAGACGAGGTGGAGAACCAAAAGTTTAGCAAAAATATACTAAACCAAATAAATCGCTCTCTTTTGGTCAATATATATGAAACTATTTATATGTAGTTCTAACGTTAGAACTTAGAAAATTAATTTTTATTTTAAGTATATCAAAGTTTATGTAATTCTATCTTGCAAGATAGGAGTAATTACTAATTTTTATTAACTCAGTAAAGTTATTGAAATATTCGACACCTTGGTTCAGTTGGTAGCATGTCTGTCTACTGAGATAATTGTCCCAGGTTAAATTCCCGGGATGGCCGAAAAATGTAGGCCTATTTTTTTGGTGAAATGTGGGTTTACTCTTTCGCAGTGATGTATTAACGGCCGGGGACTGGATGTTGTGCCTGACCTGATCTTAAGTTATGTTATAAGGCATATGAAGCTACGACAGGCCTGGCCAGCTGGTAGTGTAAAATATATGGCTTGAATAAAAAACTGAGCCGGGCCGCAAGCTGGAAACGGGAATGGATGTAAAAGTAAAATCAGTGAAATAAATTTTCAACTTTCTTCTTATAGTAATCTTTGGTTCCCTTGTCTTGTGTCTACTATCGTCCCCCCTCCACCGGGAAGACTAACTAGCGTTTGGACACCCCTGGAATTCTAACCAGCGTCTCTAGTAGGAGGCTGGTGATTGTCTTAAGCTCAACACCTCATCAGTCTTGTCCAGGGGTGGGCTCTTTGGTGGGGGGGAAGGGACGAGAGAAAAAGCCAATGTTTTGGCGGTTTCTATGGCAAAACTTTTTTTGGTCAAAATAAATAAAATATTGCTCCAGTACAAACATAGAATTTACTTTTCTTCACATGGTGACCTCAAAATTTCATTAATATCTGTCAAGGGGTGTCCAGGAATTGAATGACAACTTTTTATCTTCATTTAAAAAGTTTGTCATACTGTAAAATGCTGCTATGCTTATGACAGACGTTCAAGAGATTTTGATAATAACACGTGAATAAAATTAAACTATATGTTTGTACTGCAGAATATATTTTTTATTTTTGGCCAAAAAAATGTTTTGCTTTAAAAACTGCAGAAACGTCTTACTACCCGTTTGGTCTACACGCACTTAGGTTAGTTAAAACTTTGAAATTTTCAGGGCCCAACATTTTAGGTTTGCTCACAATTAGTGTCAAGATTAAAACATTTCTCTCATTAATTATTGTTTGGGTAAATTAACGTACACACTCTTTTTAATTTTAATTTTACCAGATCTACATTAACATCAATATGGAATTTACAAATAAACACAGAACGAAATCTGGATAGCTCATAAGTCACTCTAAGCAGACGGTCCCGAGTTTGATTCCCGTGTTAAAATATCGATTTTTGAACTATATTCGAAGAAATAATACACCCTACGTCAAATTGATTACTCAACATTATTTTAGAGTGACAAGTTTTCAACCAAAGAAGTCGAAACCTTAAACAGACATAAAACATTTATCAAACTGATGATTTACATCAACAATTACTCGTGTCGCTGGACACACGGACTAAACGTCAAGCTTGTCTAGTTTGGTTCGCTTGTGTTGCGGGGTTTGGGGTTAGAATTCTTTACGTGCGGATTGAGGGTAGTTTTTTCTAAACGCTTTCTCCTTCCACCAAATTTGGGGTACTTTGTCTCTAAATCCTATCTTCCTTATCTCTACCTCATTAATATAATTTAATGGAAATAGTCCATAATGGTCGCAAAATTCATAATAAAGCGCGCTCAAAATTAATAAATAAAATATTTGAAATCATCAAAAAGATGATAGTTGGACATTACTAAACGGTTTTACTTATACCAATAGTCGAATTTCTTAATTATTTATTCGTATAACTATTTTATTTTTCTTCAAATATTAATCCATTAAAATATCGGCGTAGTAATTTATTTGACATAATTAATGTGTTCTTACAGAACTGACCTTTTATGGTCTCACAAATCACAACGTCTAACACAATTTTTAATTTGAAATATTTGTGCCTGAACAAGTTGTTCATTAGATTAAGACTCTTTATTCAACATTAATCTTGACAGCGCCTATTTTTTTTTTAAAAAAAAGGCTCTAAGCTTTCACAAGTTTAATGAAAAGGACGCAGAAGCACTATCCAAAGTGACATCCCATTTAATAGGATGAAGGGTGAGAAACTCGACTTCTTCTCATTCCATCCTTCCAGCGGTCTCTGACGACGACCTCTGGAAACTTCTTGACAAACTTATACATTCGCCTGGGTGTAGACAAACAAGGGAGGGGCAGGGGTTTGTGAGTCATTGAGCTAGAATTTGAATCTGGAATCGAATAAACTCAATTTACTGCTCGGGACTCTCCTACTAGAACAAAAGAACCACATTACAATAAGAATCGGTTGAATGGAAAATAAGAGTCACGACGAATTGATTCAAAGTGCCGATGTTGAGATTCACAAGCATATCCTATCGTACAAGCAAGTGAGTAGAAAGATAATCATTCTAAAGCGCGTTCGATATAAAGTGGACATATTATGTCAATATCGTTTTATATGCCGTATTTGACCCCGGCTACGATTAACAGCTTTACTTTTTTACCTCAGTTACAATCACAGCCCCTCGGCTACTTTTAAAGCTACAGCTACACAAAAAATAAATCTAGATAAATTGAAATAGAAACAAATAAAAACGAAAAATATAAGAAAAAATATATTTTATTTTTATTATCAGAGACGGTAGAAAAACTAGTCGTGATGAGTGAAGAGTAGGGATCACACTTTTAGTTGAGTAACATGGCCCTTCCTCGAAGTAAAGTACCGGGAATTACCAAGAAAGCTCAGCCTGGATTTGAAGTCAGGGGAGTTGAATAACAGGAAAGGGGGCACTAGGAAAATTGCGTAGTGTGAGGCTCATGAACAATTATTGAAATACCTAAGTCCCAGCTATAATTAAATGAGTCCGGTCATTATTAGGACCTCGTCTACGATTAACAAATACTTTTTTAATTCTATTAGAGTTCCCGGCTGCTATCACGCCCCCGACCACTATTTGATAAAATACGGTTGATATATTAGTGAGGGGATAGAGAGGGTGTATAAATGTATGCGTATGGAGGGGTGGGTTGCATACTAATCTGTTAAATGTACAAAATCAAATGTGATCATTGAATATTATAAAACAATTAGGTTTTATAAAGTTTGGTATCATCAATACATACCCTAATATAATTATTTCTAACCAAAGTATTTTGTACTTGAATGTTGAATAGTATACTAAGAGCCTTATTCAAGTTTTTATTGGTATATGTTGAACCCTCACTTTGAGTTTATAATTTATAAGAGGGGGTTCAACAATTTATATGGGTTCCATACTTCCCCCGACCCATACCTTCCTAGGCTGATGCGTCCAAGCTGCTAGGGCACTGGTTCGAATCTAGGGGATAATAAACTAGCCCAAGGATTGACCATTGTGTCTTATTTAGTGGTCACTTATAAGTAGTATTAGTAAGTTTTAACCAATACTACTAACAGGTTAATCAAAGGTGTAGGGATGGAGAGGGAAGCTTAGAGAATTTGCACCTAAATTTGTATGGAGGATAGGATTAGGAATCTTCAGTACACCCGAATCAAGATTAGTACTACGATCTCCCTGTCATCGGCAATCCGCTCTATTGTGAAAGTGACGTCTTAGACAGCTATTTTTGTCAGTTTAACAATTTACATGTATCTACAGGCTACGTTAAGCCATGTGATCTACAACTATAATTTTACAGAGTTAATATATAAAATATGTGATACTCCTCTCCCCCTTAATCAATGTGTGCAAAAAAATACTATCCCTTTTTCACTTCCTGTCCGCAAAATATTTTCCGACGCTTTTAATCTAATACATCAAAGTGATTTTCCGAAAAAGTGAATAGAATAAAAGAGAATATGTTGGTAATCAATCTCTACATTAGTAAAATGAAGAGTCTGTGTGTCTGTTATGACTCATTATCATTGCGCGATATCTATCACACAGAGAGGTATCCACTGTGCACGAACATGTGCACCTCACAGCTGGAATTTTGAATTTTTTATTATACTTATTTTAATTATTTAAAAACAGAAAAAATGAAGAAATATTAACGCCACGAGAAAGCTTTACTACTACATTCATGTCATACGATTTGTAATGTAGTTTGGTGGCCCTGGAAGTTTGGTGGCCCTGGAAGTTTGGTGGCCCTGGAAGTTTGGTGGCCCTGGAAGTTTGGTGGCCCTGGAAGTTCGGTGGCCATGGAAGTTCGGTGGCCATGGAAGTTTGGTAGCCATGGAGAATAAAAAAGAAGAGTTTGGTATCTACAACGAACGTTTATTCTTATGTCATCATGATATTATATATATAATAAATTAAATATTGTCATTTATTTATAATAAATACCTTTTATGTATTAACATTGTTTTACCTCTAAGCCTTTTGGACCTTTTAAAACCTTTACCCTTTTTAATTTCTTCTCTTTATATCATACATCCTTATTAACTTTTTAATCTTTTTCACCCTGAAATATTTCTTCGGAACTAAGCCAGATAATCAATGATAAAAGTGGTAAAAAGAACAAAATGGACAAAAATTATTAAACGTAAATCTAATCAAAAAGGTCAATAATATCTAATGAGAAAAAATATACAAAAATGATAAAAATGCCAAAAATGATTAAAAGGGCACAATTGAGCAAAAATTGTGAACAGCGTAAAAAGGTAAATGTAGGAAAAATAGTAAAAATGAAAAAAGTAAACAAGTTTGAAAGGGTAAAGGGGGTAAAAAAAAGGATAAATAGGGCAATAAGAAAAAGGAGGCAAAAAGAGTATTACTTTCGGTTAAAGTGGGTAAAGAGGGTAAAAAGTTTTAAAACATGTAAAAAGAGTAATATGATAAAAATGGCTAAAAATGCTAAACTGGGTAAATGCGGTAAACGGGGCGAATGAGGTAAAAAAAGAGCTGAAATACTGTTGATTGTATTTAATTACAACCCTTTAGCAATCAATTATTCATGCTGTGACACTCATTCATTTTTAGTAGCACCAACAGGCAAGAATTCAAAATATTGTGTATAGATAAGTTATAACTTAATCTTCAAAAGAAAGAAATGTCAGCTTTTAAAACATGTTCAGAATATATCTCTATTTTTACATTGTTTATTAGTCAGCCTACTTCCACGTTTTGTATCACAATTTAAACCAATACAGGATCAATACTTAGACATAGTTCAAAATTTGGTTTCTATTCTTTGTGGTTAATTTTGTTTGCTAAAAATATTAAAAATAACAAAGCTACTTTATAGATTCCCCGTGCGAACAGTGGGTACTCTAACTAATTTTATATAAAATTTTTAAATGTTATTTCATGAATTAGAAATAATTATAATCTTATTTAATTTATTTAAATAATTTTTTGGAATGCACTCTTATGACCTTGGCGCCATAGATAATAATAATAATACTTAGCACTGCGTCTTACTACCCGTCCGGGTTATACGCTGGTGCCATAGACAACCTCCTGGTAGTATTCAAGCAAAATTCCACTTTCTTTTTTATTAAAATCACAGCTTTACGGTTTGAAAAATGTGTGATATTTGCACAAATATACAGCTCAAGACTTTTTTTTTTTAGAGACTTAGACTTGATTACGACATCGAGAACCACGTAAATTAACGTAGATAGTTTAATATGCACTGAGCTTCACAGAAAACTGGCATTTTATTAGTAATGCACATAACGTGGCAGGTATACCTGCTGTGGAAACATGATGAAAAGGCAGATAATATCTTGAACAGCAGCTAGGCAACTAATTTTAATACTCGTGTTATCTTGAATCAGTGTAACTCGGCACTGTTAGCGTGCTAGTAACCATCTGGTTCTGGTTGCACGGACATGTAAAGTATTTAGGCTGCTGC
>CABFWB010000163.1:229708-246317 GCA_902151455.1 Timema bartmani | reverse complement strand
GTGTATTAATCACAACTTGTGAATGTGAGGAATGCCAGGCCTCCACCGTGGTTCGGATCCCACGTTAAACTGTAGGTCCTCCATTTCATCTCCCAATCACCCTACCATTACACATTAGCGTAAGTGCGTACAACCCGAATGGGTAGTAAGACGCGGTGCTAATAATAATAATAATAATAATAATAATAATAATAATAATAATACTTAGCACCGCGTCTTACTACCAGTTCGGGTTATACGCTTAAGTACTAAATATGCTAATGGATTAGGAATTGAGAAAGTTGAATACAGAGGAAATGAACATGCATTTGCGTGGAGAAAAGTGGAAAACTATTTAGGAAAAACCATCCCCCGTTCACCCGAGCGAGATTCTAAACTCGATCTCCCCATCTCCGACAACCTAGCTAAACACGAAACCAGCGCGTTAGCTAACTACACCACCGAGGCGGGTCCACGTCTTACTGTCCTTCAGAAATACCAACAAATTAATACTAATGTGGTAGGGATGAGGAAGGTGGAATATAAAGGAACTGTACCCGCATTTGTGTAGAACCAGGTTATACAAACCATTTAAGAGACCCCACCCTCAGTAAACTGAGCAGATATTCGAAGCCCTGTCTCCCCGTCACTGGGAAACCAGACCAGATGAGTTTGATGCCTCAGCCATCGTGCCCACGGGTACGAGCTACAACTGTATAGTTGCAATACATACAAATATTCGATGTAAAAGTATTCACACACGACCAAACCATTTTTATCGGTGTGTGTGTGTGTCAGACCGCACTTAAGAGTCGAGGACGAGAAACTCATTTCCTGTGACCTTGGTGATGTCTTCTATGACGGAATAAAAATCTGAGGCACTTTGCGGGACTCCATTACATGGAAACTCAATGGGCAAGCGTCACGTCACCACATTCGAGCATGGTGAATGACGAGGTTTTATTTTTAAACACTCTTCAATGTTAAAAAAAAGAAGTGAACTTTCAACACATGATTTTCAAACCAATCCAAGCCATAAAAGTACATCTAGTCATGTATATCCCTAGTCCACAGACAAGGTATAGGGTATAGCCTACACGAGACATTCAGCCCCACGGGGGTTTCGTTGCCAATGGCGTCGACTTCAGATAATTTTTGGGGTGGGCGTGATTAATGGAATCCAGGGATGTGAAGTGAAAAACAAAACCAATATGTTGTATGTGAACATTACTCTGTGTGGGTGTTAAACTAATACTATCGAATATCGACTGCTGAGTCGGAGCCGCAATAGTACTCGATAGCAGTGTTTGATTTCAGGCACTTAGAGATTGTGCTACTCGCTTAAGTACACTAGAGCTACCTATGAGCGAACCAGGCAACTTTCAAGTTCTAGACTACTTATAAGGATGTTTCCATAAACTATTCAAAATGCAAATAGTTATTAAAAACCAAGAAACACTTTAAACTCTTAACATATTTGTCAACAAATTACTGCACACATGGATAAAATTCAGGCGTGGAATTTTTTGGGGGTAGTGGGGGAGGCAAAATGACACTATGCTCCTCCTAGGCAATTTTTGGGTGGGCATATATACATATATACATATATACATATGAGGATAGCCCAGGTAGGAGGTTGCAAGTCAAGGTGCATATATATTTACGTGTCTGGGCAACATCACTCGTATCGCAGTTTTCTAGAAATATTAGCCGGTGCTAATGTACCGTTCCCCAGGGGACGCCCGAACTTACTAATCGTACATCCTTTACGTAGAGGCTCTTTCTATGCCCCGATGAGATGAGGGTGTGGAATCAGTGGAAGAAATTTAACCTAACTTAAGCCTAACTAACCAAACACCTGTGACTGTTTGGATAGTTCCCGTTTCGGAAAAATTACCCAAGGTACCAGCCGGGAATCCAACCCGGGACGCCTAGGCTAATAACCAGGTGCATTGACCACTATACCACGGGGATGGTTGGCTACTCTTATAAAAGGATGACAAGAGTAACTAAGAGAGTTTTCACCAGTATTCGTCTGGAGGGAGGATGAAAAGTTCATTTCGTGTATAAGTATACCTCAGCCAACCTTCGACCTCCCTCTTCAGAGTCAGACACGCCAGTCTAACACGCTGGCGCTGGGTAATCTCTGCCCAGTCACTATTATCACCTATCCTACTATCTCCCACCTCAGATTAGATTAAGCTGTTAATTTTTAAAACACTTTTTTTTCATCACGACGTAGTGACAGTACTAAGCATTAATGACTTAGGCACTCTAACCCAAGATTAAAGGATGAAGTGGAGATGTCGAGTTCTTCCACGGAGATAAGTAGTTCGATAACATTGGTAGAGTTCCTGCATGACACCTGAATAAAGGGATTATAAGTGGTCATAGTGTAATAGCCTAGTTCCTCTACTTTTATGGGAGTCATGAGGATGTGGAGGATTAGCCCGTCTCTCCTCACTACGTTAGCATGGAAGTCCACAGGAGGAGAAGCTTCGCTTACAAAATTAAATAAGAACAAAGTACATAAAGGGGTGAAGGGCTAGGTGACGTTAGGTTGGGTAAGAGCCAAAATTATATGTAGGAATTATGGAAGGTTTGAAATCTAAGTTTGTATTATAATAATTATTTCAAACACTATTTTTCTTACTTAGTTTCCTTTTAAATTATCATAGACCAAATATTTATCAACGAATGGAAGGTTAGGTTAAGTTTGGTTGGGTAGGAACCATAATTTTATATATAAGTTATGGAAGGATTGAAAAATAGATTTGTACTAGGCTATTGCACTTGGACTTTTTATAATCACTTCTTTGAGTTGTTGTGGAGGAACTCGACCTTCCTCCCCGTCCCCCTGGTGGAGGAACTCGACCATAGAATAAAGGATTTTTTTTGAATAGGGGATTAAACCAGCTCTCGCGGAGGAACTCGACCATCTCCGGATGAAGAATGTAAATATTTAATAAACGCACCCTCTTTAATCTGAAGGAAATACCACAGGTATTATACAAAAAAGCTGTGCAACAGATCGGAGTTGAGGTCAATTTTAATATTCGTATTTTTATCGTTTCTTAGTACTCGTTTGGGTTATACGTATATATATCACCGTGTCTTACTACCCGTTCGGACTAAGCGCATATATTATAATTACTCTAATGGGGTAGGGATGAGGAAGAAAGCATTTTAGAGGTAATATACCCGCATTTTCACGGAAGGAGAGTGTGAAACAATTTAGGAAAACCACACTCAATATAACTGATCAAGATTTGAACCCCGATCTCCCCGTATTATGAATAAATATTAACTACCCTGATGGGCTAGGAATAAGGTAAGGTAGAATTGAAAATAATGTTACCACGTTTGCGTGAAGGAGGAACTAATTTAGAGCAAAATCACCCTCAGTAGATCCGGCAAACCAGACTAAATGATGTGGGTCTAGGTTTGCTATTCACAACAATCTTGTCTACCTACCCGCACCGGTGGGTACGTAAACTAAGGCGTCTGTCTCAACTAGTCTGGGTTGACGGTGACAGAGAGGTCAGGATTTGAATCCCAGCTGGGGCTACTGTGATATTTTACCCTAAATGTCTTACCTCTATCCTTATACGAAAATGCGAGGCACCCGTACTATTATTCCTAAACTTTTAGTCCCTATCCTATTATTGTAAATATGCAGAGCCCAGACCGAGCAGGATGCTGTGCACTGAGATAAATGTGTTTTAAAACGTTTTAAAAATATGTTTACATTACATCAAGTTTTTTCCTCTTACTTTACCAACGTACCAACATAAAAATATACTAAGACCTCTTAATATATTTTGATTCAACAACTTAGCTCAGTCGGTAGCGTATCTGTCTACTAAGCTAAGGGTGCCGGGTACAATTTCCGGCATGGCTTAAAAATGTATCATTGGTGAAATGAGGGTTTCCTCTTTCACATTGATGAATTAACGGCTGGGGACTGGTTGTTGTGCCTGTACTAGTCTTAAGTAAGATTATAAGGCATTTAAAGCTACGACAAGGCTAGCAAGCCGGTGGTGGAAAATATATGTCTTGAATAAAAAACTAACCTGGACCATAGGCTGGAAACGATAATAGATGTAAAGTAAGAGTCTATTTTGAACTTTTTTTTTCTTATTTTCAAGTCACTCGAAGCCTGGTTGATCTTATGGTAAACTTTTCGCGAACGTCTAACGACCGACGCTGTTAGTCGTGATTCCTTTATACCGATGATGTTTCATCTTTCGTTTCATCCCTTGTCGTTTAGGATTGCCTCAAGGTTTCGATCTATAGACCAAAGAGAGACTCTTTTCAAACTTTTTTTTTCTGGTCTGAAGTTTGTTTGTGACACATCTCGTGAGCAGTCACGCATGTGTTTCAAGATTTTTCTACCCTTACTGGAAATATGATGTCGCACTTTTTTTTAAGGGTTGAAATACATTTTTTTCCCTAGAGTTGAGGGTTTTGGTTCCCATCTATTACATTCTGTAATGTGATTACAAGGTGATATAGTCCGTTAAGGATAAGCTACTAGACTTTTTTTTATATACTTATAGCCCGTTTCAATGATCAAATTGTCTTAGGCGCCATTCTTGCAATATATTAGTTAACCAGGGAGGGAAGTTTGGGTTTAGAATCCTGGTAGGCTGCATTGAGTGTTTATTTTTCCTAAATGTTTTGTCACTCTCCACGCAAATGTGAGTACATTTAATCTAACATAAGTTTAACTTACATACCTTTAATCTAACTAATATAATAAGGTTTTCCAATGACGGTGAGGCTGGGGAAGTTCAAATCCCAGATGGGTGTACTATTGATCGGTTTCCTAAAACTCTTTTCCACTTTCCTTCCACGTAAATTTGGGCTATTTTACTTTAAAATCCCGCTTCTTTTATCCATAGCATATTAATGTAAATAGGTGGATAGCTCATTCGGGTAGTAAGATGTAGCGCATAAAGTAAATATATAATTTTCGGTATCTGAACAATTATATCAGGCAAGGTGTCACGAAATTATAATATTTATTTTATTTTTTGAAGTATTTAAGGTGCTTTTTCTGGACAGACATTGTATCAGTACACGATAATTTCTACGAGCGAGAGCGAAAGGGCCAACCAATATTGCCGGGAAAGGTATTTTAACATACCTTCCAAGGTTCTTTTACATGCCACAATCAATATGGTACCCCGGCTGGGTTTGAACCCACGAATATTGAGCCCTGAGATGATAACTTTATCCCAAGACCACAAAGGTTAATGAAATAATCATAAATTGTAGTTAATTCTATGTGAACTTAAAACTTTGTTGAAATAAATGATTTGATATTCATTCCGAAGAGCGGACGATACCAAAAGCACTAAATATTCATGAACGGTTACACTGGATAATTTAGGCCCTTTTATTACAACATTAGAATAAAGCTTAGCTTGACGATTCTATGTACTGACCCTGACCTGAGCGTACAGAGTTCGATTAGTAATTAGAGTTTTATTTTATTATAATGATGCTTTTCACCCTCTTTTTAGATGAATTCTGTAGAAACGATTTTAAATTCATCCTTCTCCTTTTTTCCTTATGCTACATTATGTCGGTTGATGTTAGATAGTAGTAGTAGTAAAGACAAATAATAACATTACTATAAATTAATAAAGGCAATAAAGGTATTGCAGAATAAACCAAACTAATTAAGAATAGCAGTATACATTTATCAATTTGTAAATACCCGTATAATAAATAATGATATCTTGTTCGGGTATATAACGTCATAAGTATCCTTCAAATTGTGAGGTGAATCCAATAATTTTATTGTAGATTTAGTAATAGTCATGAACGTCTGCAAAGTCTGAGATATATGTATTTTACACAAAGTTGAAAAAAATGTGAAATATAATATTATAGCACTTGAAATATTTAAAGTAAAACATGAAAAGGTTGACACGTATGTAACTGGTTTCTTTTGACTATACAAGGGTCTATTATATTAGATATATGACCAAGAATAACTAAAGTTCAATATTGAAAATTAATATAGGTTAATAGTGACTCCTATTTATGTGTCGTGACGTTTTTAAGTGACAAAGTTTAGTCTGTTTTACATTCATATTGACCTATTCGTTTATCTAGTTCAATGGACGAGATTCGGTTGTAATTGGCACGACAATGTTAAATTGTTTTTTTCACATGATGTATTTTATGACACAATAACACAGTTTCGGATGAAAAAACTAGCTACTCGTAATGGTGGTCAAGTGGTATAAGGTTCTATACTAGCCTTGTACTTTGTCAGGGTTGATTATCATGCTGGGGTTTGAATACAAACTTTTTAGTATTTATAAAGAATCTGCGGAGCATACCTTAGTTCCATCTTCTACCCGGGCTGCTTGTCCTGCATTGGGGATGACGTTACACTGTGATATGTTGAATGCTCTCTTTATAGGTGGCTCCTGATGTAACTCCTTAAAATTCACTCTCTTCATCCTGTTAGGTTATAAAGTTTAAGTTTCCAACTGCAGTTAGTTGGTTTTATAGAATGTACATCGAAGGCAGGTAATAAAAAATTTAAACTAATTTTTACAGGTTTGAGCCGCGTTGAAAAAATAACTTTAGACTTCCTCTCAACCATGAGAGCATTTGTTTTAGTTCAAAGACTGGCCAAGAATGGATTCAAAACGTAATACAATTTATACCGTGATTTAGTCCCCGTTTTCTCTTGCCTCTTCTTCTTTTGACCATGTAAGCCTGAGCACGGACGTCGTTAGTGGGGTGGGCAGAGGGGACGCCTCTCCCCTCCGATCCTCCAATAACCTGATAAAAATGGAACAATCTTTGTACTGTAAAAGAAACAGTGAATTTATTTTAGTTAGAAAATTGAACATTCAATTTTGGAGCAATGCAACTTATAGAATTAATTCCGTTATCATATTATTCATTTGGTACAAAATCATTTTTAGTTTATATTTTTTTTTATCAGCGCATCTTACTGTCTGCTCAGATTATACGCATATATAACTACTCTAATGGGATAGGGATGAGGAAGGAAGCATTTCGGAGGTAATATACCCGCATTTGCATAAAAGGGGAACAGGAAACCACTTAGGAAAAAAACCCTTCAATTGACCCGACCGAGATATAAACCCCGGTATCCCGGTCTTCCTCAGGCCAGTCCAACACGAGAGTGACGCCTTAGATCATTCGGCCACTGAAGTGGGTATTTTATAATTCAAAGTGAAAACAAGTTCATTCTGTAGCCTACCCCTCTCCTCCTACAAAGCTATGAGTTAGCCAGCGACGCCTGTGGGCCGTATAGAGAGGGACATTATAGACACACTTGTTGAGAGTTGGTCGTCTCCTCAGCAACAGCTGATCAACAAGTGTTTGCGTGTGTGCGTGCGGCTACTCGGAGCAGGGCGTGTATTTTTTCACCGTCGGACAAGTTTTATCTGATTTAATTTTATATATGTGGGATAAACTTTGAAAATACAAAACTCACATAACCATTTTTTACTAACTTAACCTTAGACAACCAACTTACTATTAGAAACCAGAGCCTTATCCTTAAAGTATTTATGCAAATTATTAAAGTATTTAGGTCAAAATTTATGCCAAATACTTTCTTTTTTGATTCTATTTATAAAAGCTAAATTATAGATGGTTAATACCCAATTTTTATGTAAAGTAAAATCAAAGTTTTTTGAAACAAAAATTGATATAGTTTTCTTATTTTATTGTTATGTTTATTAGGTATTGATAATATCTATTAAAGTGACCACTGCATATCACACGAATTGATGTATGAATAAGTGAAAGTCGATCTAGTAACTTTTCTAGCTGTAGGATAAGTTTTTCCTATGAAAATTGGACTGTATAATCTCTTGCAAGTTATGTCATGTAGCATTTTAAATATGGACTTATTATTATTATTACTATTAGGTGTTCTGTATTATGACCAATCCATTCCTTTTGTCAGTGAACTTAGATCTCATATGCACCTTGTCCTCTGCCTCCTTCTTGAGCTCCCAGAATTTTCTTATTTCCTTCAAATCGTCCAATATTTGAATCCTCCTTCCTAAGCTCCTCTTTCCCTCAACCTTTCCTTCAATAACCTCATGCAGAAGACAGTTCCTAATAAGGATGTGTCCGATTCAGTTTGCTTTGTATCGAAAAACCACACCCAAAGTGGTTCTCTTCTCACCTACTCTTCTTGGCATTTATTCATTTGTCACACTGTCTGTCCACCTAATCTTCTCAAGTCTTTTCCAGCACCAAATTTCAAAGATTAACTTACAATGCATTATACGTAGCTAACATTAATTCTAAACTTTAGTTTATAATCATTTATTTTATATAGGAATTTTTTTCTTATCGAAATCATCTATTTTCTACAGGCCTCGCGGACTCTGATTTGATATCATAAGTGCCTAAAGCTATTTAGATTTTTTACATGATCTATTACTATTATCAACTCATTTAAGTTTCTCTCATTCAGTTTGGTTGTTTAATTTCAAGTATGCAGTCCTAGTTTAAGTTATTCTAATTCATTAAATGGAAGTAATCCCTCTTCAGGTTAGATAGCCAAATGAATTATAAGTTTTATAACAGTTTTTTTATTAATCCTAATAATATTTTATTAAGAGATTTTAAAAATTAGGTGCCAATAAATAAAAAAATAGTTTTGCATTGCTTTTTTTGTGTGAACCACGTCTCACTACCGATGGAGGCAATCGGCAAAGATTCACTAGTGGGGTGGAGAGGGATAAGGCATCTTTAACTTTGGAGTCGGACACTTTATCTCAGTCGGTAGCCTCTATGTTGACTGAGCTAAGGGTCCCGGCTTCGATACCTGACATGACTTAGAAATTTATCATTGAAGAGATGTGGGTTTCCTCTCGCACAGAGATGAATTAACAGGCGGGGGACTGGGTGTTGTGTCTGGTCTAGATTTAAGTTAGTTTATAAGTTGTACTGATATAATCAGTTGGTTCAGAACTTACACGCTAAATACGTCAAATATTCGAAAGTGAAATGAAAATAAAACTTTGGAAAAAATGCACCCGCACTTGTTAAAAAAAATGAAAACATATTTTTGAAAATCAACCTCGATATATTCGGCCTGCATTCGAACCTGTATCTCCCTGCCACCGGGTACCATACCAGACAAGGTTGACTCCTTAACCCACGTGACTATCGATGCGTGTTGCAACATTGGTAGGTTATTCTCATAAATTGAAGTTTTGTGAACAAACTAAGTTGGTCTCCTGTTTTTATCGTGTTTTCCTTGAGGGGAAATCGGAATTGATGCGATGAGAAAAGTCCAATGTTTATGAATCCGGAAACTACAAACTGTTATCATCAGGGTGACTTTGCTGTCTTGGGTCGCTCGAATGCACACGGAAACTGCAGTCCCTCCAACTTGAATTTGTATCTGCCAATATAAAAGCTCCAACTTTCCTAGAATCTAGGGTGATTTTATTTTTAAAAAAATTACAGTTTTGAAGGTTGTTTTCATATCAATGCGGTAGTTTAGCTATTAAGGTAGTTTTTATCCGTTTCTGTCACACACAGGTGGTTTTGATATTTCCATGGGGTAAAATTATCTTTATTAACTTATTACTTCCCCCCTCCCCCAACAGTTTAGCTAAGAAATTCATCCCTATCGGGGATCCTACGGTCTAAGACGTCAAACTTGCAATAGATGGGATTATCATTGACGGAGAGAGAGAGGTTTGAACCTTGGCCTGTTGAATTGGGGGAGGTTTTCCACATGGGATTTATTATTCTAGTTTTCTCACCCCCTCTACACCTCCTCTAAATTACCCTCCTCATCCTCATTTATTAAGATAAGTCCTTAATATTGTTGATGGTTTAAAAAAAGACAATTATTATGTGGTGTTGCTCCGATCACATACAAATTTCTCAATTCAAATTATTTTGCTTTTTTGCTATGATTACAGCCGCATGGATGACTGTAAACTAGTTTGTATTTATATAAACAAAATACGTTTTAAATATGATGCGTAAGCAATACAAACCCCATTTTAATATATGTTTCGCCTGTTTTATTAGTTTTACAACGTGCTGAAGAGATTATTACAATACATTTATACCATTAAATGTTATAGAAATATTATTATTTACGGAAATAAACCCCGCTACGTAAAGGGATTTTCGTATATTTGTGTTGACAAAATGATAATTGAATCTGAGAATACTTATTTAATTATCAAAGCTCTACTGCAATGCCCCGTTTTTACCAGAACCATAAAAGGAACGGCGATATCTTAACAACTAAAAACAAAGGAATGGGTGGGAGGGAATGTTTGAAAACTAGCCGGAACCTTTCTAAAACTAGCCCATAAATTATGATAATTTTAAATAAAAATAATTTATTGGTAAAATTGGTAAATAAATAGATACAATTTTGAAACCCAGAAGGGGAAAAACTAGAATAACAAAGGTAAATAGAAATTCAATTTTCGATAGCGAATATGATACACAAGGGAGACAACTGCTCCCTTATTTAAATAAGATGTACCAAACTTAGAATTTTATTCTTTATAGTAAAGTTATTGCTTTATCTGAAATATAAGGTAGTTGTAATACAAGGAAGCTACAAATTTCTTGATTTATAATTTCTCGTTAAGCAAAACTATAAAAGTTACACTATACATAAAAACATATCAAATGAAAAAATGGTCATAGAAATGTATAACCTCTTTGATTATTCTCACTAGCCAATATTCAACAAATATTTTCTGTCTTAAACAAGGAAAATATAACATATTAAAACAATTTTTTTTTTACAAAAATTAGCTTAATATATTCCTGATGGAAATTTACCCCGTGTTCCAAACATAATGACTTTATTAACATTAATCAAAGTATATTCCCGAAAGGAAATAACCTAACATTGAAAACAATATGCATATATTTTCCTGATGTAAATTAATCTAATTGTGCCAAAACATAATAAATTTACTAAATTCAATCAAATTATATTTCAAACATAATAACTTAACTAAGATCAATCGAAGTATATTTCCGATAGGAAATGACCTAACATTGCAACAATATTAATATAACCTAATATTACAAACATAATGAAGATTTAACAAATAAACAATGTTTACAACAAATGTTGTTCTTACATTTTGATTTGATGACCATTACTAGCATAGTGTCGTAATTCTTATTGCCGCCAAGAGTGCCATAACGGCATAAGTCACTCAGCGGCTTATGTATATCGCCCAATATCCCAGGAGAGGTGACAAGGAAATAGGAGGAAGGGTGAAGAGGGGAAACCGAACAGAGTCTCCGTATCACTCATGCAACTCCGGAACCATCGCCATCTGGCTGTTCGTAGAAGGCCTGAGTACATTCCAGCATATTCCTATTCCACCTGGAAGGTACTGGGTGGATTTCTGAATGAAGCCTCTCAGAGGTGTCAACGTCACTGTGGCTCGCCCGTCAGTTGGACAGCGATATTCATACGTGTCAATCGGGCAAGTTTGATGGAGGTGCGAGTAGGGTTGAATTGGTGCAAGGTGTGAACGGGGGTAGCCCATGCATTCATCGTATTTAGAAACCAGATGTGTCAAATAGTTCATTATATTAAACTTTCATTTAGGAAATATATATTTTGTAGAAATGTCTCAAGATATTAAATTGATTTAAGTACTCTTGTAGCATAAAAAATGTCACATTACTTTGGAGTAACCATCAGTTCCTTGTTACCAACTCCAGAACATCATTCTCGAGTTTGTTTCAAAAAGATGGGCCTCTCAAACTTTTCACACATTCTTGGTTGATTACAATTTACACAGCTATATAAAGGTCATTTCTTGAGAAGTCGTAACTTGTTAAATATGTGAGTGTTCAGTATTAATTGTGAAGCCTCATGTGTCTCCGTTTATTTATATTAGTGGAAAGGTTTAGATCAGCGTTTTTTAAACTGTGCTTAACGGAACCTCTGAGCTTGGCGGGGCTACGTAAAGGAAGTGCATCCGAATTGGTATGGAGAGGGAATGGGAAAACACAAAATAATAATTAGATTAATAACAAAGAATATTTATCTTAAAATAGTTGGCGTCATTAACATCTTTATTTACATTCCCTATTAGAACCTTTACCTTCCATACGATAAATATTATTGCTCTCATCGGTGTATATTATTTGAGCTGCAGCAGCATACCTATATACTATCGTCAAAGTAACATAATCCCTTTAGTTTGAATTGACGTGAAGGATAAATTTGTTTTGGAGGGTTTTAATGACGTCTATAATCACCTTATATATTATATGCTACGAGCAAAAGAAATTCCTCACATTTTAAGAAGAAAAGTCGCAAAGCTTTACAAAACACAACTTAAAAAAAAAAATTGAATAAGCAAACAAGCAGTAGATGGAACTCTTAACAACCTTTTTCTTATTTCAATAATAGCTCTCACTGTATTTGGGGTAAATAACTTCCCGATTTGTCAATTTAACTTCATCGGAAAAAAAGAGTTTAAGAAGTGTAAGGAAGCTAGCTGAAAAAGGTGTCAGCATTTCTCACGTCAAATATTTTATGGCTGACGCTAATGGTTTTTTTCCCACAGCAGTTCTTGCAGTCACAAACTCACGTCAATCACGTTCTTGAAGATTGTCCCTATATAAAACCATTTCTGATTTATGTTACATTATTAGTGACGTTATTTTTTAAAATGATCAAGAAATAGACGTGGACAGATCGGTAGAGACAATAGCTAAAACATAAGGCCAGGAGTTTTATTTTCCTAACTTTATTTGAGGATTAGCGTGCACTTTCTGAACAGACTTATCATACCAGCACATGACTTATAAACTAACTTAAATCTAGAACAGGATCCAGGGATAGCACACAGCTCAGGAGTTTTATTTTCCTAACTTTATTTGAGGATTAGCGTGCACTTTCTAAACAGACTTATCATACCAGCACATGACTTATAAACTAACTTAAATCTAGAACAGGATCCAGGGATAACACACAGCAACCGGTCGCTAGTTATTCATCATTGTGAAAATAGAAACCTAAGTTTCACCAGTGATGACATTTTCCTTCATGCCAAGGATTCGAGCGTGAGATCTTTAGCTCACTAAGCAGACACGCTACCGACCGAGTTAAAATAGCAAACAATTGAGGTGTCAAAGCTATAACAATTTATATCTGTATCACGTTATATCAAGGTGGGATTGTGGGGAACGTGAGAAAAGGGCGGTGTTTTTGCAGTTTTAAAAGAAAACATTTTTTGTTCCAAATAAATATTACTTAGTACAAATATATAATTTAATTTTCTTCACATGGTGATATCAACAGTTTTGAATATCTTTAAAGGGTGTCCTGGAATTAAGTTACAACTTTTTCTCTTCATTTAAAAAGTTTCTCCTCTAATGCCGCTATGCTCATGACAGATATTCAAGAAATAAACTAGTGGGTCTGGAACGGGGTCAACTCAGCCTCGTGGGGACAAATGAGGAGCTACTTGAATAAAAAAAAAAGTAGCTGCTCTGGTCCATAAAACTGAGATTAACGGCTGGAGGGTTCGTTGTGATGACCACATGACACCCTCTATCCACCAAACCTGCTATTATCTTAGTCAACAGAAGGTGACCTCTCGTCCTTGGTTGATTGTGGGCTAACGCCATAGAGTGTAAGTCAAGGTATAAAATGAGCTAGAGATTTGGGTCGCTAGGTCGGGAAAATAGTATGTTTAGGGTCGCGATCAAACATGTTTGGGAAACACTGCTATAGTTTATATACCCGTTTGCGTTATATGCTTGTATACAAGATGTGGCAGAAAATATGACGGTCTTGCAAGTGTAATAACTTTTGTATTTAAAAAAAATTGTTTACATTTTGTAATTAAATTCAGCATATTTTTCTATTGTTATTTACACCATGAAACAATTTTTAGAATACAAGTTGGGTATGGAAAATAACGTCTTGCAAATGTCCTCCATTTTCATTCACACATTGCTGAAGTCTTGCTCTGAAGTTAGTCATGACATCACGAAGCATGTTTATCGGTATTGCCCTAATTTCACGTTCGATAGCAACCTTGAGTTCTTCCAATGTGCGTGGTTTATCAATGAAAACTTTTGACTTCAGATAACTATACAAAAAGTAGTCACACGCCGAAAGATTGGGTGACCGCGCTGGCCATGGGATATCTCCACGAAGTGAAATTAGGCGTTGTGGGAAAATATCTCGAGGCAATGCCACGGAAACCCGTGATGTGTGGGGGGTTGCCCCGTTCTGCTGGAACCACACTTGGGCATTGTTCAGTTGCAATGGCATGGCAATGAAATGGCAATAACTGATGAGAAGAGTGACCACCTCCCCCTCCCTCTGACCAACGTACTTGACGCCACGCACTTTGGAAGAACTCAAGGTTACTACCGTACTAATACTGAGTAGGTCTATTAATATCAGTAAAAGTATCAAGTAAAAAAAATACTAGTATCAAAAGGAAAATATCGATATTAGTAAAGTATCGATACTTTTTTCAAATCCCTAGTTCTGGGGGTCCAAGACACATTCGAAAAGTAAACTAACAATATTATATTTTAAGTGTTTCTGGAAATATATATTATGCCACAAAATATAGGGTAGGATGGAAACAATTACACGATCTATGCTGAGGAAAGTGATGGACAAACGTGCTGAGGTTTACCTGCTGGAGCTCACCTGAATTACATTATCTTCAAAAAATGAAAAATCGAGATATATAGTTTGCTTTTATTTGGCTAGTGAATATTTACTTTTTAATCAAAGTGTTAATTTTCAAGTTACTAATCATCTAAATTGTTTCAGCCTTGACCTGAAGTTTTAAAAAAGAAATACTTCTAAGCCTAAATAATTTTTTTTTAGCTCTAGTTTGATAAACTGATTCCTAGAAATGTGCTTAGGTGTCGCGTATCGATTCGAGATATTCCAATTTAAACCATGAGCTTTAATGCGCCTTTGTAAAAGGATCGGGCAAATGAAAGATGCGATATCAGAATACCATATCTTTCAAGTGATACAATTAAAGTAAGCTCTATAGTAGCTAGATGGAAATCTACTCATAAATAAGATGTAAGGAATAATGGAAAGTAAATCTCTGTGCAGCAAGGAATCACGTCTGACAGGATCTTTACTCTTTGAAGAATGAAAGGTAGAGGGGAAAAAGTATGTTCTTTATCAACTGTGGAAATCTCATCATTATTTGAATCGTTCATTCGGAATGATATATTTTTTTCTTCGACGCTGTTAGAATCTTCTAGTGTGAGGTTGAAATGGGGCTAGTTATCGGGAGGTGCACACTTGAATCACAAGGTAGATCATGTGGTCCTTGACGTTCCGCCGTATCGGCGAAAAAATGGCATATGTTCAGCAAGAACTTGGTAGGAAGGCCTTTTTGGAAAATAAATTTTCTTTGCGTCCAGCATTGGTAACATTTTATTATAGGCGTCACTCTCGCAATATACTAAACTGCCAATGATGGGGAGATCGGGACTCGAATCCTGGTCGGGTGAACTGAGTTTTTTTCTAAATGGTTTTCCACTCTACCCCCACGCAAATGCGGGTATAATACCTCTAAGTTCAACCTTCCTTGCTCCTAACACGTTAGAGTAATTAGTACATATGCGTATAGCCCGAACGGGTATTAAGATGTGGTGGTAAAAAAAATATTATAATCCTAGCATGATTTTAATCGGTATTAGCATAAAATATCATACAAAAAAGCTGAAAATTACATGACTTGATATATGGTGTAATTTTTACTTTCTCTCTGTCTTACAGGTAGAGAAAGTATGGTGATCGTCAAAAAAACCGAACTCGAGATTTTGATGAACCTTGACGTTTCATGACTCCCTGAATCCTAAAAAGTGGTTTTTGAATTTCCGTCTGTCTGTCTATCTGTCTGTACCTCCAACTAGAGCCTAAACTATTTTACCGATTGAGCTAAAACTTGATATCTAGGGTTTTCATAGAGTTCCCCCGAGAGATTTTTGGAATTGGATATCTACCCCTAAAATTAAGGGTAGTTTACTGAAGGGAAAAAAGAGAAAAAGTCGATTTTCTCAAAATTGGCTCTAACGATTTTGATTAAATTTCATTCATAAACATTAATAAATATTACAAACAAAATGGATACTCTCAATATTTCGGCAAAATTGCTTTAAGGGCTCCGGTCTGATGCGTAAATTAACATTTTTTATAATAGCTCCGAAAATATTTGAGATATGAAATTACTTAGCATTACAAATATGTATGAATATTTATAATACAAATATTTTATTCGAAACATATTTTTATAAAATCAATGATTTTCAATCTATACGCAATTATATATATTTTTTTAACTTTTTGGACATTAAAGTTTAAATATTGCGACCGTAAAAAAAACTAACCTGAAATTTTGATGGATGTCGACGTCTCATTACCACCCGAACCCTAAAAAATAGTCTTTGCAATGCCGTCTGTCTGTGTGTCTATAAAAACTTAAAATTAAGGGTAGTTTACTGAAGGGCAAAAAGAGAAAAAGTCGATTTTCTCAAAATCGGCTCTAACGATTTTGATTAAATTTCATTTATAAACATTAATAAATATTCCAAACAAAATGGCTAC
>CABFWB010000163.1:190933-228198 GCA_902151455.1 Timema bartmani | reverse complement strand
GCGCTAGTTTCATACTGAGCTTGACTGTCGAGGACGGGGAGATCAAGGTTTGAATCTAGGTCGGGTGAATTGGGGTTGTTTTTCATCAATGGTTTTCCATTCTCCACTCAAATGCGGGTTCAGTTCCTGTAAATTCAACCTTCCCAATTTCTAATATATTAGCGTAAGCAGATCCGAGTTTCCAAGCTGTCAGCAATTGGTTCAAATACAATTTTATTAAGGTATTTAAAACATTAAACTGTTTGAAATGCTCTTAGGTGGACAAAGATGCGCCTCTTTTCTCATTGATTCTATATCATTGTATATTATTTTATGCGTGTTCTTATGTGGAGTGGTGATGATACAATGTACATTATTCCGTTCAGAAATATTACGAGTTTATAGAAAGAGAGAGAAAGTCTGTGCGGTGCGCCGTACCATTTATTTTAAACTCCCACCACGTTTTTTTAGTACCGCATCTTACTACCCGTTTGGGATATACACCCATGTAATAGTTACGGTAGTGTGTTAGTGATATGGAAGGTTGAATTAAGAGGAAGTGTACTCAAATTTGCTTGGAAGTAGAGTGGAAAACCATACTTAGTTCATTCTACTGTGATTCGAACCTCAATCTCCCCGTCATTATAAGTCCAGTCAATGGCGAAATTGATGCCAAAGCGGGTTTACCGTGTTCTTACTATAGGCCTACGCTCTGTTTCGTTAATTTTTTATATATTTTTAAAAAAGGCTTCAACCCAGTGCTTATGGACACGTAATTTAACTTTAAAGCTAATTTAGTCTGGTTTACCAGTGTCGAGGAGGTCAGGGTTTGAATTCCGGTCCGATATATCGAGTTTTTTTCTCCAAATTGTTTCTTTCTTTTTATCCATACAAATTACTTTCTTCACATCTAACTAACCATCAAATATAACTGCATTTAATTATATTAGTGGGAAAAGAATAATGAAGGTTGAATTTGAGAGGAAATATACCCAAATTTGCGTGGAGGGAAAGATGGGAAGCATTTAGAAAAATCCACTGTCAGTAAAACCAGTCGGTGTTTTAAGCTCGACCATCCTATCATCAGAAAACCAGAATGGAAGCGCTTTACACTTTGGTCTGCGTGCCTACCGATGTGATTTCCCCCCCCCTTTGGATTCCTAAATAGGTGCTTGAGATTGGATTGAAATGCCGATACAGTGTCGTATATTTTTTTCATGAACCTGGATTTGTATATTTTGTTAACTTGTTTCAACCCCCAGAGGGAACTTTTCAATATTTATTGACTTGACTTACAGCGTGTAGCCCAAATGTGTACTAGACATGATGTAAAAAATAAATAAAAAATAGCAACAAAGTTGCTCTCAAAGAAAATTCCAATAATTTAGCTTTAAAAAAATATATATTTGGTCTTGGTATTTTATTTTTACTTGGAACACTGGTATGATATATTTCAAGATCATTTTATGAAGCGTATAATATTATACTAATGTTCGTTTCTAATTTTTTTTTCAAACAAAACTAACTGTGAAAATAAAGCTTATCTGCTGTGAATTTCCATTCACCATCTACTTATTTGCTCCGCGTTTTACTATTTGTCTTTAGCTATCCGCACTTAATTAATTTGATGGGGTAAAAACGAGGGAGATACAATTGGGGAGAAATGTATCCACAATTTCTAGGAGAGAGAGTCATAAAACCATTAGATAAACTCACCCTGAGTATACACCCATCCAGGTTTAGAACCATTGACCTCCTCGTCACCGGCAAGCCAGACTAAACATGACAGCCTCCAGTGCGTGTAATTTCCATTCCCGTTGTCAATGTGGACTCCCCTAATTTAGTTCTCCACCTCTCTCCTCCCGCGCGTGTACACAATCTCTCGCCTATACTCTTAGCTAGAGGCTAAATAGCAGTCCGCCATATTGATATCAACAGATCTAGACTCCACTCCACTTAATATAAGCCGCAGTTCGTGTTAGAGATTTCTCTTATTGAGCTTTTTTGTTTTCTCTTTAGTGCTTTTTTCTTTTTTACCTTGGGGCGTAGCCGGGGCTTGCGTTAAATGAAGCGCCTCGCAAATAAAGAGGACAGGAATGTAGAGAAGAAATAAATGAAAATAGAATGGTTCTTCTAAAACTGTAAATTTATAATTGTAAAATATATCTTGTTTCATGTAAAATGGGGTAGATTAAATTCAAGCATTTTTTACAGCTTATTCTAAATGTATCATCTATTATTATTTTATTTAAAGAATATTTATGGAACTATCCACTATCTACAGTATATTAAGGGATTTGGAATGGTAAAAGTAAAGCTAAGAGTAAATGTACCTTCGATTGCTTGAGGAGAGAGCGGTAAACCAATTAGTAAAAATAAATAAAAATAATAACCTCAATACACTCGGCTAGGATTCGAGCCCCTGTCACCGTTAAACTAGACTGGAAAAGACTGACGACTTTGTATATGTGCCTATCAGTACGGGGTTCAACGAATACTCTACTAGAATTTTATAATTTTATTTTTAGAGCAACCTTTATTTTATTAAATTTCTGATTCAAAAAGATTATTTGTTTCAATCAGATTAAATAAAAAAAATGAATGCAATAAAGATTGAAGCTGCGACCTCTAGAATAGTGAGTAGTGACGCTACCAATTGAGCTAAGATTAAAGTTGATTTATAATGTAATTTAAGTCAGTGTATTTCACTTCCACATAAACAAAACGTCTTACTCAATATTAGTTTTAATCAAGGACCGCATTGTACATATAATGCAATACTATATTTTTCTTTAGATATTATATATATTATATATTGTACAATGCCACTTTTATTCTTACAAAATCATTCTCGAAAATATACTAATGAAGAGGGAAAGGACCGTCCATTTTGTTATTATTATTATTATTATTATTATTATTATTATTATTATTATTATCACCACGTCTTACTACCCGTTCGGGTTACACGCACTTACGCTAATGTGTAATGGTAGGGTGATTGTGAGATGAAATAGAGTACCTACAGTTTAATGTGGGATCCGAACCACCGTGGAGGCCTGGCATTCCACACATTCACAAGTTGTGATTAATACACGTCTTGTCAGAGGTGAAGGAAGGGTTTGGCAATCAGATAAATCTGTCCCGGGACCAAGGATTGAAACCCGGACCCTCAACACAAAAGTCTGACACCTTACCCCTAGACCGCCAAATCACCTTTGATATATGTTGCTCTACTAGATAGACAAGTCTCGTCTCACATGATATCTTGCTGGCGAGTAAAATCCGCTAGCTAGTCGCTAATGTGACGTCAGATCTCGCAGATCAGACGTTTCAAAACTAGGCTTTTGCGAGATTTCGAGCAACTAAAGGATATTCCGCCAGCGACTTCCTATTCAAAATTTTCAAAACTAGGGACCCAGGGATGTATATTTTAAAACTAGACAAGCAGAGAGGATGCAAAGTTTAATACCTACATTATCTTCTCATCCCGACAACTGTGGGTTGAAATATTTATTCATTTATAAAATATTGATAGTATTTTATTAAAAATATACTTATTCAGCATGAATGCCTTAAAATGACTTAAAAATGATGACCAAATATGACCTATAAAATATAAATTTCTACAACAAGGGGCATATGAACAGTATATATATATAATAAATGAACTATCATCAAAATCTGGGTGGGCCCTGCTTACCAAAAATTATTCAAGTGTGTGTCAAATGGCATGTTCATAAAAAGTACAACTTTTGTTTGAAATATGTTCTAGACTCAAGAATCGCTCTGGCAACAACTTTCTATAGATAGCGTGAACGTCCCTGTTGTTACATAGTTCACTGAGCTGTGCGAGAAAGAAAGACATTTTCAAGAACAATAGATTTAGAGAACGGATATATGTGAACGGGATGGACATAAAACGGAAGAGAATTAAAACTAGGTGAAATACTCGAAAGAAAAGGGAAAGCAAACGAGAACTGGGACGAGAGATTGTGATAATAAGAGGAGGTAGGAAGAGAGATTATGGGATTGAAGAGGATACAGAATGTGTGAGGATGGCTGGTAGATGGAATTATGTTAAAATAGGCTTAAGGACAAAGGTGAATGCAGTGGCGCACCCATGGAAGGCGGGAGGCATAAATGGAGCACTGAAGATGTGTTGAATGAATTTAATCTACATTTTTTATTCTAATAATCAATTAATTTCAACAATTTGTCAAGCGAAGACCATTTAAATAGCTTCTAGAGGCAACTAGTTTAAAAAAATTTGCCAATCAAAGACTACTCTCAATAGCTTCTAGAGGCATCTAATTTTTAAAAAGTTTCAGAGCTGAGACAACTCTAGCTTCTAGAGGCATCTACATTTTTTATAAGGAAAGACACCTCCATATAGCTTTTATCTGCATCCTAAATATTAATTTTGTTGTTGGAGAGGGTTCTTGGTCTCCCCTTTGGACTGGAGGGCAAACCTATTTAAAACAAACCTTTATTTTGCTAACCTCCTTCTCCAACCCCTCTTTCGTCCAAAATTTAATCAGAAAACAGAGTAGGGAATAGGATAAGATAAACTCTATTTGATATAGAACAAACAAACACGAAGAAAAAGAGAACAAGCATACTGTGAGGAAGGGGGGGGGATGTAGGAGAGGATCGCATAAAGATTGATTATGGTGTCATAGAAGTGTATGGAAAACATTCCCTTTTATGATTACACTTTCAAATTTAAAAATGCGCTTCACTAAAGCGTGTTGTGTGTGTTCCTTTAGAAGCTCATGTAGTAGCTACGCCGTGAAGTAAACGTAGGATGAGATGTGAAGAAGGAGCAGGGGGGGTAGAAGGACCTGCTCTAAATATGGCCATAAGGTGCAGATATTCTGATGAAATTCTGAGAGATTTGAAGGTAAATACATGTTTTGGAAGAACCATAAGAAAAAGTTTTGTAATGAGTTCTTGGTTAACCTGTTTCGATGGCCACATGGTATAAGGTGTTACTCTCGCAATAGACTGGATTTCCGGTGACAGGAAGATTGGGGTTCGAATACCGGTCAGATGTACTGAGGGTGGTTTTCCCTAAATGGTTTCCCACTTTCCCTCAACGCCAATGCGGGTAGACATCCTCTGAATTCAATCTTCCTCATCCTTAACTCACTATTAGTACAGTTGCGTTCAACCTGACCAGGTAGTATGACTTTCTGCTAAAAATAAAATAAATTCTTGGTGTATTTACTGTCACAGAGCATGAACACCTTCAACACATTTCTGTGGAATGAATATAAATCTAGGCGTTGAAATTTTAACAGATGTTCTATGGCTTTAGATCCTATTATTATTATTATTATTATTATTATTATTATTATTATTATTATTATTATTATTATTACCACGTGTTACTACCAGTTCGGATTATACGCACTCACGCTAATGTGTAATGGTAGAGTGATTGTGAGATGAAATAGAATCCGAACCACGGTAGAGGCCTGGCACTCCACACATTCACAAGTTGTGATTAATACACATCTTTTCAGAGGTTAAAGAAGGGTTTGGCAATCAGATAAATTTGTGCCGGGACTGAGGATTGAACCCCAGAACTCCCAGCACAGAGGTCCGACACCTAACCCCTAGACCGCCAGGTCACCGTCTAAATAGATTTATTAAATTCCATCTTAAAAAAAACACAATTAATCTCAGTCTGAAAATCCTCAAATAAAAATAAATTTCATCATGAAAATGGTTTTATAGCATTTGAAAAAACAAAGTCACAAATGTTCCAATAAAAAAATCACATAAATATTTTCCCACTCTTGTCATCAACTGTATAGAAAATCACTAATAAATTCTTTCTTTTTAACAATTAGATACAATATTTTATCCTAATATATATATTATCTACATGAAAATTAATGTCCAGTAAAATGGACTGGTTATTATTAGATAAACTAATTTAAGTCTTTGCGATCCCCCTGTCTCTGTATCGTTTAGTCAATATTGTATATAAACTACTAAAACTGACTGTGACTGTGGAGATGTTTCTTACTATAACCCTACGATGATATCAATAAACTATTTACAAAAAATCCGAATATATACTCATCACGATCATTATTTACGTAAACTAATCTCTATTAATAAAATGATGAATGTGTGTATCTGTGTGTCTATCTGTCGTGAGCATTGCACGATTACTATCGCTCGTAGTGGTCTGAAATTTAAATATTAGTAGCCCCTGTGACGGAATTTTAAAATTTATTTTTGATTTTTTAAAAATAATTTAAAAACCGGATCGGAAGAAATAATTTTTTTCCCCATCTGTTTGAATCAAAGCCAGGGGTAGTCACGCTATTGCTATTTAAGTACAATCCATTGCATGGTTAACCAGGGAAACGTCGGGCACTTTTGCTAGTGCTTAATAAACGCAAATTCCTTTTAAAAATACGAGAATTCATATGGAAACTTGAGATTTATCATACCTTTATTGTTTTATTTTGTGAACTTAAAATACTTAACAATAATTACTTTGGATTTGTCACAAGTTTTAATACGTTCAAGTGGCTCTGTTCCGTTCCATGAAAACATGGTTGCCAAGAAGTGGATGTCCTTACTCATGGTACATACTTTCCTCCCACACCGACCCTCCCACCCCCCTTTTTTTTAAAAACCAGATCCACAGTAACGGCGATGTTCAACATGTGTTCCACCCCTCCCACCCCCCTTTTTTTTTTCACAGGATGAGAAACCTTCAAATTACTTTAACAACTTTTAACTTGCCATAAAGACGCTTTTAATGACTCAAACAAAAATATAATCTTTTCATCAATCAGATCTTCTAGATTTTTTTTAAAGCCTGTTACTATAGTACTAGCGTTTGAATGAGTTTCTTATTGGTGGCAATCTGCATTACCCACTTCTGTGATTTTTGGAACTGTGAGATTTTTTTTTTGGTGAACATTTTGATTATAAAAAGTTGGGAATTGCTTTTAACTGGAACTTATTAAAAGTGGAGATTGCGTTATTACAAAGACAGAGAGGTTGGTTGCAAGATGTGAAGGATGAGTACAAAATAGAACGGGGTTGGGAGGAATGGGATATTGAAGAAAAAGTGAAAACCAATTCAAGATTTTAGTAAAAAAAAAAATCAGGGAAATAAACCATTTTAATAACTGTTTGAATTATAAAATAAATAGATTTGTTAGTTATTATATTCTATGGGTAGTCACATTAGCTCGTAATTTTTGTTACTCTCTGTTTAGTATTTATTTTAAAGAAGAAATGAAAACATAAATTAAACTAAAATATAATTATAAATGTTGAGATAATTTTGGCGAAGGAAATTATTTCAACAAACATTATTTTACTTTTACTTAAGTTATTTAAAAAAAAAATATTTTTTATTTTGAATTATCATACGGAATGTCATAATTAATAGTTATCTATGAGAGATAATTAAACTAAAATTATGCTCCTATCTAGTTGTTATCTGGCAATAGTCTTGAACATATTTTATTCTTAAGAATAAATATTTACTAATTTTAACAATAACTGGCACTATTAATTAATTTTAAGTGAATGTTGCCTTTTATTATAATTATTACGGCTATTTTACATGAATTGTTTGACCTTTCTAATAATATCGTTATATGACTTTCAAATTAACTTAAGGCGATTGGCCCTTTTCATTTGGCGTGAAAACGCAAAGCCATGGCAACAAACGGTTATATTTAAGAATTTTTATTGTTTTGAATAGTTCTTTTCGGAAACGGATTGTTCAAGGATGTTGAATAAGTTATATTTTTTATAAACACACCTCTTCTATAATTTTAACAGTGATCAAATATCGATAAAATTGACATTTTTCAATAGAAAACTGCCGGCTTCATAAAAAAAAAGAAAATGTAACAATTAATAAACATCGATACATTATCTTGGAAGGGGTGTTGAAAATATTAACATAAACATTTCACTCGTTCTCGAGAACAGTATTTCGATCGTTAGTTCATCACTGTGAAAGGAGAAAACCCAATCTGACTATATATACATTCTACAGCCATACCTGCTATCGAACTTGAGACCCTTGGCTTAGTATACACACACGTGATACAAATTCACCATCATCATTATCATTATCATCCGTTTCCAATCTGAGACTGGGTAAGTTTAGTAATATGCCCCCCTATTCCACTATCCTTCCACAATAAATAATTAGTCCTCCTTTAATTTATTTCATTCTTATCCTCTCACTTGCACACTTTATACTATATGCTCCTCCCATCTCTTTCTTGGTATTCCTTGCGGTGTTTTTCCCACACACTTTATTTCCATAATTTTCTTTGGCATCCCGTTTTTTTCCATTTTCATTACATGACAATACCATCTCAGTCTTGCTTCCTTTACTATATCATGTACTCACATATTTTTACCGGATAGCTTCATTCCTTATCCTCTTCCTCTTCGTGACTTTTAACATTCTCCTCACAACCTTATTCCCCATGGCCTTCACTTTCTTAACCCCTCTTACATTCAATGTCCATGTCACTAACTGAACTATTTTATTAATATTCATAAAAATGCGAGATTTTTTTTTGGCTAATATTAAATGACTAATTCCAAATTTGTAGCTATCACGTTTGTTTTTATTCAATTCATATTCTAGCAGAACCTCTTGAAAGAATGTGGTGTCAATTTGAACCATGAGAACATACTGGTCAATATAGATAGTTGCAGACGTTCTTCAAAATCACAATATTACTTAAGACTTGTTATATTCGATAATGCCACAGAGTTAAAATATCTTTAATTTAAAAAAAAATTCCAAACCTTTCATTTGTTGAAGAAGAAGTGTATTTTATATGTTCTCACAGCTATGTTTTGGTATATTGAGTGGTCAGGGACCCTGGCTGCTTACCTAGAGGTCCCGTGCCCGATTCCCAGCTGGTTTTTCTCTAAAGAGGAATAATTCCCATGGCCACAAAGGTTTAGTTGGTTAGGTTATGATTTTAATTGGCTTCACCTCGTAATATTAACTATCGTCAGCATCTCCTGATCTTATCGGGACATGGGAAGAGCCTCCACGAAAAGGATATACAGTTAGTACATTCGGGCGTCCCCTGGGTAATGGTTCATTAGTACTTTCTAATCTTTACGCAAGCTGAGCTACAACTTGATTTATCCCAGACACGCCATTATTATTAGTTCTGTTGTAGAGTTTCTTACACTTCATTGAGACGTTCATGCAGCAACATTGTTTTACAATAATCGCAATACTTCTACTTTGATCTATTATTATACTGCCAGATTTAGGTCAAATAGGCAAAACACAATATTGTCATTTTATTACCAACGTAAAAATTAACTAACGTAAATGACCAACGTAAAAATAAACAAACGTAAAAATTAACCACGCATAGTTGCTTGGAATAATTTGATCTCTAAGTAAATTACTGTGAAATATAAATAAAACTGTTCTACTTAAATACATTACCAAAAAATTTGAGTGTGTTTACCAACGAAACATTTATTTGGTTTTGGTATATCCTCTTGTTTTAAAGACTGACATATTTTGTTCCAACATCTTATTATAAACAATATAGAATTGTACTAATGTGCATTGTATTATTTTAAAATGAGTTTAAAATTAATTTTAAATGAAATTAAATGTGGAAATAGAGCTCATCTGTAGAATAGCGCCCATAAAGTGTCAGTGATACAAACAAATGGTTCGTTTGGATATGGCTTTACATAATGCGTAGTGCTGTACAATTTTCACATGAAGAGTATGTCTGTTATAAAAGTATCTAAATCCACTCTCAAGTGTTCATACTTCAAATCATGTGATTTGAAGCTGCCATCTTTGATATATACTTAATTTTACAAATGTTCACCGCAAAAAAATATGTTTGTATTTTACGAAAAGCCCTTCCTATTAAAAATTGGATTAATACTCTAGCTTAATATATGCACAAACGCTGATTGGGTCTTAAGACTTAAGTAACGATAAGAACATGGAGGAAATGGGGTCTACTGCTCATAGAACTACTAGTGTATATAGAAAACAAGCAGAAATACCCAGTGCTGACAGCGATAACGATTTTATTTGCTTAAAATAAACAGATCTTCATTTTATTTCTCCCTACGAATATTTTAGTAAATTAAAAAAAAATAACAAATTTAAAATTCCAGTTTCAAGGTGCACATATTGCACAGGGGCTACTAATTTAAAAATTTCATCCCTCTGCCTGTTGTAGATATCGCGCAATGCCCATGAGAGACTGACAAACAAAATATTCATTTTATTTATATAGATTGTTATCAATGTCGACAAAAAAACCTATTTGTTTACTTTTATCAGCGGTCCTTTCTACCCGCTTCGATGGCCGCGTGGTCTAACACTAATCTCGTGTTGGACTAGATTGCCGAAGATGGGGAGATCGAAGTTCGACCCCGGTCGGGTAAACTGAGGGTGGTTTTCCTAAATAGTTTTCCATCCTCTCTCTACGCAAATGTGGGTGTATTTTCTCTAAATTAAGCTTTCATAATACTTAACCTATTAGTGTAATTAGTACATATGCGTATAACCCGAACGGGTAGTAAGACGTGGTGCTAAAAAAAACCTGTCCTTCCTAATGTATTCTTATTGTAATTTTACTCAGACACATTTTTTCCTCTTTATGTAGCTTCCAGTGTATTAAAATTAAGACGTAGCCTTGTTCATATTCCTGGAAAAAAACAAAACAAATCTACATGTTGGAGAGTAGGGTGGTGAGGAGGGGAAGAGGGTGCTGGTGTGGAAGGGTAATGATCTCCTGCAGAACGAAAATAAAGAAACAGAGAGAATAATGAGTACAAGGGAGAAACGAATCTAGTTTGGGAAATGAATGAAAGAAAGAAGCAGGGAATGCAATTTTACATGGTATAAAGTCGCAGCAGAAGGATTGAGAAGGATATAATGGTTGAAAGAAGAAAGGAGTTAATGCTACCAACAACAGTGGAAATGGATAGTTTGGAACTATTAGTTACCGTTAAATGGAGGAACATGGTATTGATAAAAAAGTATTTCATATCGTTAGAGAGGAAATAACACTACACACCTGATTTGGGCTGGATGCTCATTCTGGAAGGCCTTATTTCATACCAAAATCCCTCTGAATATAGTAATCTTTTAATAGGATAAAGCCTTTTATTACGGTAGTAGGAAATCCGTTCTGGAAGGCCTTTTATCTAACAAAAAATACTGTTATACAGTGGGATTCTGGTACGATGATTTTTTGAACAAAAGAGCAAATAACATGATAATAACAAACTATAATTAGTTTCTTTAAACCATTCTGCACTATCTACATATGCAACATCCATATTTATATTTAATATTAATTTAGAAATACATTTGTACGCCTTTTACAAAGTATCATTTAGACTGATGTTAATGTTTTGTGGTAGGGTCCCATTCCCCTTGTGGTACAGCCATTCCTAATAAAATGCAACATTAAAACAATGATAATACCTACTTACTCTATGGCATTAGGAACTCGAAAGTTCATTGAGGCACTTAAAAATGTACGCCACCTATCCCTATCTTGAGCTAGTTCTATCCAGTCTAATTCATTACACCCTATACCATTCAGGTCCATTCTAATGTTATCCTTCCATCTGCATCTAGGTCTTCCCAAAGGTCTTTTACCATTGGGTTTGCCAGTCAGTACCATGAAGAAGGTTCTAGATTCTTCCATTCGCGCTGTATTTCCTGTCCACGGTAATATACGAGACTTGATTATCGAAACAATGTCTTGTGATGAGTATAGATTATGTAACTCATCATTATGTAACCTAAACTACTTCCCAGTAGCTTCATCTACTTTTGAACCAAATATCTATCTAAGCCCCTTTTTTTGTTTGAAAACACTACATTTCTTTTCGTCGTGTATGGTAAAAGACCACGTTCCACACCAATAGAGAACAACCAGTAAAACCAATGTTTTGTATATTCTGAGTTTATCATTCCTTGACAGCAGGCGAGATGTCAACAAAATTATAATTATATTGAGTGCTTTCTCCTCAATTTCCAAATTGTGGTTGATAGCTTAAATTTAGACCATGGTAATATCAACTATATATTTAATTGTTCACCCCGAGGCTACTAGCTAATATACCATAGCAAGCATATAAATGGCCATGCTAAAGCTTGCCTTTCTGGCTTTTTTGGGAGCCTGACGTGGTGAATTGATTATTGATAGGAGCTTATTTGGTCATGTTTATTTATTTATTTGGGCTATTTGACGTACACTCTTCCTATTGCTTATATCAGAACACGAGAATTACTTTGAGCTAGTGCGAAAGGGCCTACCAATTTTGCCGGGAAAGGTATTTTCACATAACTTTCAGTTTTTTTTTTTGCATGCCACAATCAACATGGGACCAACGGCATTATTTCTCCGAAGGAATTTGTGCTACGGATTATTATCGCTCAAGGAAAATTCGTCGACCTATACTGGGTTTGAACCCACTAATATCGGGTCCTGAGTCCAAGACCACCGAGGTCGACTTTTATTCATGTTGAATTAAATTATGTTTGATTTAGAAGTCATAAAAAATATATAGTAATTGTTTATTTTAGTATTTAATACAACTAATATTTGATCTAAAAAAGGATGAGGCTATTGGGGAATGGAGGAGGTTACATAGTGATAAGTTATATACCCTGTACTCATCACAATACATTTTTAGGATAATCAAGTCTCGTATATTACTGTGGGTAGGACATGCAGCGCGAATGGGTTATTCTACAACTGTGCTCAAGGTATTGACTGGAAAACCCAATGGGAAGAGATCATTGGGAAGACCTAGACGCAGATGAGAGGGTAACACTTGATGGACCCGAAATAGATTGGGTGTAATGAGGTGGACTGGATAGAACTAGCTCAAGATAGAGATATGGTGTAATGAGGTGGAATGGATAGAACTAGTTCAAGATAGGTATAGGGTGTAATGAGGGGGACTGGATAGAACTAGTTCAAGATAGAGATATGGTGTAATGAGGTGGAATGGATAGAACTAGTTCAAGATAGGTATAAGGTGTAATGAGGGGGACTGGATAGAACTAGTTCAAGATAGGGATAGTGTGTATTGAGGGGGACTGGATAGAACTAGTTCAATATAGGGATAGTGTGTAATGAGGGGGACTGGATAGAACTAGTTTCAAGATAGGTATAGTGTGTATTGAGGGGGACTGGATAGAACTAGTTCAAGATAGGTATAGTGTGTATTGAGGGGGACTGGATAGAACTAGTTCAAGATAGGGATAGTGTGTATTGAGGGGGACTGGATAGAACTAGTTCAAGATAGGGATAGTGTGTATTGAGGGGGACTGGATAGAACTAGTTCAAGATAGGTATATGGTGTAATGAGGGGATTGGATAGAGCTAGCTCAAGATAGGTATAGTGTGTATTGAGGGGGACTGGATAGAACTAGTTCAAGATAGGTATAGTGTGTATTGAGGTGGACTGGATAGAACTAGCTCAAGATAGGGATAGTGTGTATTGAGGAGGACTGGATAGAGCTAGCTCAAGATATAAATAAATGGCGTACTTTTGTGAGGCAATGGACTATCGAGCCCCAATTGCCATAGAGTAAATAAGTAAGTATTTTAGTCAAATTATTTCTTTAGGGCCTCAGCTGCTTCACAAGTTAAAACCGAACTTCAATAGTTTTAAAATAACTCAATTGTTTACCCGGCCAGATGTAAGCGGGGTATGACCCCCCGGTTTTGTTACAATACTTACATTTGTCAAAACTGTGTATATACTGTGTAAATATAATAGTCACCATAATTAAATCTATTTTATTTAAAACATTTTTTTTTGTAACTTTGTAACTTATTTACCACCGATGATGAAACCAAAACTTTTGATATCCTACTTGAAGCTAAAATAACACTGATAGGTGTGATTTTAGTTTTGGGGGTACCTAAGCAAAATTAAAGTCATTAAGGTGGAGTTTAGGGGACGCGAGAAAAGTTAAGTATTTTTGCAGTTTTTTTATGAAAAAATATTTTGGCCAGTTGAAACTTTGTTCCAGTAGAAATATAGTTTAATTTTCTTCACGTGGTGATATCAACTGTTCTTGAATATCTGTAATGAGTATATTAGCATTTGATGAGAAACTTTTTAAATAGTAAGTAAAAGTTGTCGATACGTTCTAGGACAACGTGTACATATATTCAAGAACTTTTGATATCATGATACTAAGAAAATTAAAATTTATGTTTATTCTGGAGAAATATTTGATTTATTTTGGAAAAGGTCTTGCTATGAAAACTGCAAAAATAAGGCCCTTTTCTCGCGTTCCCTACAATCCCACCTTAACATCTATGGCTCCCCTTACAGATAATTACCAACCATGACGTATAACTAAGAAACTTTGACCTTTTCAGCAATCGGGTCTAAATTTCTTCAAGGTGGTAATTCAACACCTGCATAGGGATGTGAAAAAAGTATCGATAGTTTACTAGTATCGATATTTTCCTTTTGGTATTAGTATTTTTTACTTGATACTTTTTTTCCCCCCCCGATACTTTTATTGATATTAGTACTTACACTCCGGTATCGGATCGGTATCGAAAGAAAAAACTTCTTTGTTATCTTCACTCAAGCTGGGATTAAATGTTTAACAGGGTGGAGTGTGGAAGAGTAACAAATGACAATATTTCTCAATTGTCAGTTCTCACTCATTTTCTGCATGATAAACCAGAAGCAACTCTAGCATTCAATCTCTTTTAGCTTCTCATAGCTCATTGCTGTTCTTTAATCTTTGCTTATCAATACATTCTGATACCTGACTGGTTGAGTAGCGACCAGTCTTACTACCCCTTCCTTTATCAATGAGCACGGCCATCACAAACTAAACAAAATAATCTTTTGTAGTCAACTCAAAAGTCCCCCCTGCAGACGAAGCAGAAAAGTTTATATGCGATTCGATACCGATATTTACTGTTATAGATACTTTTCTTTGGATACTAGAACAGCATCAATACTTTTCTTCCGATACTTTTAATGAGTAGAGTAACGATACTTTTATTTCCATACCACATCCCTACATCAGAACCATAACTCAATGCTTTTGAACCTCTCCGAGGTATTAGTTTTAAAGTAATATGAAATGTGTTGATGGTATTGAATATAAATTATATATTTTACAAAATAATAAATTCTTACATGATCTTGTCTTTCTTCTCATAATTTTTTTTTACACTCCATAATAGTACCCTTTAGGATTTTACGCGAAATGTATTTCATGTTCACTTCCCCTAGATTTAAAATTGAGTTTTTATTCATTAAAAATGTACTGAACATTTAACATACATTTAATCAACTTGCCTCAAAAATTAACGTTGCCACTTTGAAGGTTCTCAATTAAAAAAAAAAAATCCCCAGAAATGCTGGGAAATGCTGGAGTGAGTCACCCTTTTCCTCTTCATCTGTCACTGACTAATCTTGACACCTCTAGATTGCTACGAAAAAGAAGAAGGGATGGCGTCATAAGAGGCGAGAATGGAGGAAAGAGGGAGACAAAAAATTAAAGAAATACATAGAATACTTAAAAGAGTACAGACAATATTTCAGCTAAAAAACTTTTTCTACGATTCACAAAGTTTCTAGATCTGCCTCCATGAGATTGGATGTGTTCTGCAGATGGTACCAATTTCTACATCTCGATGATAGATAGAGTTAAATTGGGGAAAAGGTGAGATATTCTATGGTATTTTTTTAATTAAAAGAAAGTTTAACAAGGTATGGCTGGGGTATAGAGACAAAACACAAAACAAAATGGTGGAATGGCTATGTATCCATAGGCTAGGTACCATATAATATACCAGAGCTCTGGAGCTGAGGGGTATACGACTTAGAATGTAAACAAAAGCGACAGATAAAATGCCTCTGTCAAGTAGAAAGGATGGAATCAATACGAAAAGAAAGTGAAAGTGAAGTAAATAAGAGGTGAAACAGAAATAAAACACAATAGTAACACAACACGTAGAGAGAGAGAGAGAGAGAATAACCAGAGTAAGAAACTCATATCCTGAAAGATCTTGGAAGGGGCAATAAGGACCAAACTTGATAAGCCAAGTGGTTCCGTCAAAACAATACTCGCGGTCATTTGTCGAGATGATCTTAAGGCCTCATTTTAACCTCCTTATAACCCTCCATCCCGCTATAACAATCCCCCTCCGGATGTTATAAAGGAAATGAACATTCTCTTGTGACCTGTCTTGTTTGACCAACATGTTACACTGGAAAGTGCACAGATAATAGCGTTGGTATTTTTTTGTTGTTGTCAAGGTAACTTGGTGACCTATTTTTGTATCGTTTCGACATTCTCGTTTGTATTTTTACTGCCCCTTGGGAGCAGACATGTTCTTACTCAACCCAGCTTTAATCTCCGTCGGATACGAATTCATTGGCCGCTACGCTTTATTGTAAAACATGACGTAATCATTGAATAGTTCTGTCTATATAACGATAGGCTTTCTTATAAATAATTGTTTGGTTCACTTTGTATGAAGGAAGTTTTACTGAACATTAATTTTGTTTTGAAAAAGTTGATACATTTAATAATACTAATGTTAAAATGCATTGCCGTTAAGATGGGGATCTAGGGAAAGCGGTAAAAGACCAGTGTTTTTGTAATTTTTATAGCAAAACATTTTGACCAAAATAAATAAAATATTGCTTCAGTACAAACATAGAGTTTTTTTTTTTAAAAGGGTGATATCAATAGTTGTTGAATATCTGTCATGAACATAATGGCGTTAGATGAGAAACTTTTTAAATGAAAAGAAAACGTCTTTAAATTCCAAGACATCCTTGACAGATGCTCAACAACCGTTGATATCACCATGTGAAGAAAATTAAACTTTATGTTTGCATATGTGCATTAATCGATTTATTTTGACCAAAACAAGTTTTGATTTAAACTGCAAAAACAGTGACCTTTTCTCGCGTCATCTACATCCACACCTTAATAAACAATGTCATATCTAATGATATAAATAGTAACCAGTCTATATACAATTTCATTTTTATGTTAATATTAAACTTTTTTTTAAATAATACAGAAGTAAAACATTTTTAGTATTTATAAATCAATAAGCTATGTTTACATTTTCACTCAATCTATAATATATTTAAAAAAATAATTTAAGACATTACTTACCAGTTTCGTAAGTTCATTGCAATTGTTTGGGAATCTTTGATATATAGAAATTCAATACATTTACCAAAATAGAGTAAAATTAGTGAATCCAAATCAGCGTAGTGTAATCACCAATGTTTAAAATCATCAAAGTTATTACACATACATATTTTGATTTGAGAACACGAAAGATTTTACAAAAGGGCCGCCAAATTTAGGGAGCTGCCTATAGAAACATGGCAGACCTTAACTTATTTAAGATAGAGCTTGCAATTTTAAAACAGGTAGAGTTAGATAATTTTCAATTACGTTTTAAGCGAAGTTTCACAGATCCGGGATTAAGGTAAGTGATGAGAAACATATATCTAGCTTTTCTCAAAAAAAAGTAACCATTATTTAATAGGGCTACGATAAGAATTTCATGGATAATTAAGGATTGTTTGATGGTTTTAGAAGGCTAAAGAATGCCATTTTCCTAAGAAAGTTTGGGCAAATATCCCGTCAATTAGCAAAGTTTCTCATATTTACGATAATTTTAAAAAATCAGCCTATTTGTTTGTCAAAAATAATTGTTTTCCTTAATTTCGGTTTAAGTAGCATGGTGCAATGCACTCAAATGTATTTTTTAGCACCATGCCTTACTACCCGTTTGGGTTATACTCATATGTACTAATTACTCTAATGGTTTTAGGGATGGTGGAGGCTATGTGAAGAGGAATTGTACCCACATTTGCGTGAAGGGAGAGTGGAAAACTATTTAGGCAAAACCCTCAGTACACCCGACCGAGATTAGAATCTCAATAGCTTCGTCATTGACAGTCTAATCTACTTTGAGAGTAGCGCCTTAGACCATGTGGCTACCGAAGCGGGCTGTATTTTATTACCAAACTTGATTATTTATGTTCATACATGCTTCAGTGGCCGCATGGTATAAGGCGTCACTCTCGCAATAAACCAGACTGGCGATTACAGAAAGATTGGGATTCAAATCCCGGTTGGGTGTACTGAAGGTAGTTTGTCTTAAATTAATTTCCACTCCCTATCTCTACACAAATGCGGGTACACTTCCTCTAAATTCAATCTTTCTTATCCTTAACTAGCTAGCGTAATTAGCACATATGCTCGTAACATGAACAGGTAGTAAGATGCAGTGTTTTATATATATATATATATATATATATATATACACTCGTATATTCATGACGGATCGCTCTGTGTGCAGTCCAGTTTTCAGAGGAATTGCCCTTTAGAAAATACAAACACATTTCTTTGTGACCAAAGTTGAAAATATTTTATTAGTTTGTTAGTGTTATTAGATTGTGACTAAACAATCTATAAAAAGTGATAGCTGCAGACATGACTTAGCGTATGAATGGTTGAAAGTTTTTTCCTCCTGCTTCTCACTATCCGTTTGGGCTACACGCCTATGTATTAATTACGCTATTGTGTAGGAGACGAAGAAGGTTGCATTTAGAAAAAGTCACATTTGAGTAGAGGCAAAGTGGATAGCTGTTAAGGAAAAACTACCTTCAATACACTCGACCGGGATTCGAACCCCCATCTCCCAACCTTCAGAAGTGAAAGTGATGCTTAGACCACTCGACCACCGAAGCAGGTATGTGAAAATATATCTAGTAACGTTTCTAGCTGTCAGATAAGGTCCTTCCCATACAAATTGGACTGTATGCGATGGTTGAAACAAAGGCTTGTACCGTGAATATTGGAGTGTCTTACTGCGTGCTAAATGGTGGAGACGTTAACCACAGAACGAGTTGGGGGCCCTCCCACAGCGCGTCGGGCAACTCGTAGCTGCCCGTTTCAAGACAGTTTCAACTCGCGATCCGACCAACAAACAAGAGATGCAACAGCTTGGAACAATAAAACAGACACAATTAAAGTCAAACATGCGAGAATGAAACACACAACTCCTTTCCTCTGCAAAGTTAACATTCTACTTCAAAACAGATGGGAGTATTCACTTTTAGCGCCATCAAATGGGAATTCTTGAATTTAATGCTTTAGTTATTGGAATACTAAATTAACTGTGGAATTTGTTTTAAACAAGAGGAAAATATATTCTACAGTAATAAAACCGTCTTTCACACCATTTCTACTACCTGTTCAGTTCGGTGAGTGACAGTTGGGACCTTGGCTCAAACGTTCATAGAATAGTTGGGCCACGATCAATGACCAGGAGGATTATCGTCATAGCCTAGTTGACCCACGATCAATGACCAGTAGGATTATCGTCATAGCCTAGTTGACCCACGGTCAATGACCAGTAGGATTATCGTCATAGCCTAGTTGGGCCACGGTAAATGACCAGTAGGATTATCGTCATAGTCTAGTTGACCCACGGTCACCGACCAGGAGGATTATCGTCATAGCCTAGTTAGCCCACGGTCACCGACCAGGAGGATTATCGTCATAGCCTAGTTGGCCCACGGTCACCGACCAGGAGGATTATCGTCATAGCCTAGTTGGGCCACGGTCACTGACCAGGAGGATTATCGTCATAGTCTAGTTGGCCCACGGTCACCGACCAGGAGGATTATCGTCATAGCCTAGTTGGGCCACGGTCACCGACCAGGAGGATTATCGTCATAGTCTAGTTGGCCCACGGTCACCGACCAGGAGGATTATCGTCATAGCCTAGTTGGTCCACGGTCACTGACCAGGAGGATTATCGTCATAGCCTAGTTAGGCCACGGTCATTGACCAGGAGGATTATCGTCATAGCCTAGTTGGGCTACGGTAACTGACCAGGAGGATTATCGTCATAGCCTAGTTGGCCCACGGTCATTGACCAGGAGGATTATCGTCATAGCTTAGTTGGGCCACGGTCATTGACCAGGAGGATTATCGTCATAGCTTAGTTGGGCCACGGTCATTGACCAGGAGGATTATCGTCATAGCCTAGTTGGGCCACGGTCACTGACCAGGAGGATTATCGTCATAGTCTAGTTGGCCCACGGTCACCGACCAGGAGGATTATCGTCATAGCCTAGTTGGGCCACGGTCACTGACCAGGAGGATTATCGTCATAGCCTAGTTGGCCCACGGTCACCGACCAGTAAGATTATCGTCATAGCCTAGTTGGACCACGGTCACCAACCAGGACTAAATCAGATAATAAAACTACGGGTAGATATGAATTTGGCCCCACCAATCTTTTTGCTTCAAAATTGATTAGGCTTGTATAGGTTAGGTTAGGCTAGGTTAGATAATCTTAGCATTTTGTTGTGTCTTACTGTTGTGTCACCTGCTGTTTTTCGCTCAGCTTTATAAAACATTTACAACCATCCTAAATGGAGCACCACAACAGCCGGGGCTGAGTTAGTACCCAAGAAGAAATTCGTGGTCCAACTGTAATACGCCCGTTCATGTTAAACACATATGTGATAATTTCTCTAAAGGGATAGGATTGAGGGAGGAAGAATTTTAGAGGCAGTTTACACGCATTTGCGTGGAAGGAGAATGGAAAGATATTAATTAAAAAAACAATCTCAGTAGACCCAGCCGGGATTTGAGCTCCGATCCCCCGGTCATTAGAAGGCAAGTCCAACACGACTTACTTTAGACCATTTAGCTTTACCTTAAGCGGGTAAAATAGTTTTTGACAGTCCAAAAGAGGTCTAAATCTACTTTCTTATATTCATACCTCAAATCATATCTTATTCTGCGGTCGCTTTCTTTTGTGTACTGACTCTAATAATATTAATAATAATAATACATAATAATAATAATATTAATATTAATAATAATAATAATAATATAGCAACACACTTGCTTCAATATCTATTTCAATTTTATTTTATTTTTAAACCCACCTTTCTACATCTATTCCGATATACACATACTTTTTTTATGCATTGCATCTTACAACCCATCCAGGCCAGGTCTGGTCAGGATTTGAACCCCTATCTCTACATCACCAGCGATCCAGTCTATTGGGAAAGTGACGCCTTAGATCGAATGATCACAGATTATGACTATACCTTAATGAACCTTTATGAAAGAATGATTTCACCCTAACTAGTGCCAATACTTGCCAGTAACTGTAAAATAATTATCTATTAAAAAATATTTATTTTGCAGTCTTATAAGATGGAAAAAAGCTGTACAACACTAAATGTACTGGCAAACTAGATTTTATAAGCTATCCATCTTTCCAAAATTTGTTGAGTGCACTTTAGTTGAAGTTGTTCATTTTGATCTGTGATGGCAATGTATATTTGGGAACTATTCCAATTTATTTTAAGTTGTCCGTTCTGGGAATTGAACCCAGTAACATGATCACAGAAGCGCTTCCGACTGAGCTAAGAAATCATAAAGTTAGGGTTTTCTACCACGTTTGTTTATATGTTTTAAAATTACAAAATCTGTCGATTATAGATGCACAGTCCAATTTTCAAAGGGGGAATTTTATCCAACAACTAGAAAAGTTATTAGATCTACTTTCACGTGTTATTACTTCAAGTCATATGATTTGAAGCAGTCACTTTTGATAAATATCATAAATATCTATAATTTAACACTAATAATATATCATGTTCTGAAAATTGAAAAATGACACCTGGTCACGGTAATTGAACCCGGGACCTTTGGCTTAGTTCGCCAATGCTCTAACCAATGAATTATACAGGAATCGTCCAAAGCCCAGGGTCATTTTCACTCATATTTTAAGGCAGAGGCTATGATGGACTAATAATACAGTACAAAGTTAGCAATGTTGACCGAAAAAATATATTCGTCTATCAGCGTACTTAATTATAATAGCGTGTCGGGTGACCTGGTGGTCTACGGGTAAGGTGTCAGACTTCTGTGCTTGGGTTCTAGGGTTCAATCCTCGGTCCCAGCACATATTTATCTGATTGCCAAACCCTTCCTTCACCTCTGACAAGACGTGCATTAATCTCAGCTTGTAAATGTGTGGGATGCCAGGCCTCCACCGTGGTTCGGATCCCACGTTAAAGTGTAGGTCCTCCATTTAATCTCACAGTCACTCTACCATTACAAATTAGCGTAAGACGCGATGTTAATAATAATAACGTGTCTATTCTGTCCCTAAAAATATGTTTAGTATTAATCAGTAAAAAAATAAGAAGGGACACAAGATTTTGAGTTATGTCACGTTTAAGAAGAGAATAAATGGATACGAACAGAAAACTATAAAAACTTTTACCTCAAAACCGATAACGTGAATATTTACACACATACATTTATAAAACAGCTTCTCCTATTAATATAACGGTATATATTTACATACATTATTGCATATATTATTTTATAGCATAAATAAGATATTTTTCTTATATACCTTCTCTTATTAGATAGGCTTACATTTAAATATACCTTTAAAGCATCTGTTTAATCATGTACAGTACATTTACATAATTCATCACACATCCTTTAGACATGCTTCCCATCTTTTTATTCATGAGTTATTCATCTTCTCGTTTTCTTAAATGAGAATTTTTCTTTTTTTGTTCTCGATAGAACGTTCTGAAAAAAAGCATGCTCAGGTTGAATTAAATTCCAACAGCTGGATTTGACCGCACGGATATTGTGTCAGACTCAGAACCAAAAAGGATGAGTTTCATTACTTATCAGTTTCACCAGAGGTGGTTTCCCTAAATTATACTAAATTCATTCCCTACCCCCCTTTTTTTCCAATTTGAATACGGTTACAGTTAATCTTACTTAACTTTCTAATTATATATCTTTATTGACACTAAGACTTAAGTGTTTGTACACTTCAGTAAAACTATTTAGTATCTACTATTAGTATTTAGCATCTTAGTAAAAATAAGGAGACTTAATATAGCTTTTGAAAAAAGAAAATAATTAAATTAAATCACAAAAAAAGGTACGCAAATGCGAGCACGGATTATCAGAATCACTAATTTATTCTATAAGCTACGCTGTCTCGCAAAGGATTTGTGTTGTTTGGGAGGAGTTGAATTCTGATAGTAATAAGATTTTAGAAATACAAATATATTTTTTGCACTCAACATTGATAATGTTTTACTTTATTATGAGTAACATTTTCATAGGCATTGATTTATTCTATAAGCTAGTCTTAGTAACCAAGTAACGCTTTTTTGACTCCCCCCCCCATTCCAACTTCCATGAAACACCAAGTATACATTTAATCTGACCCTTCCTGCCACCATCCTGTGTTACGTAACTCTCCACATCAAGAGTGAAGGTCATTATTTCATTTCATTTTCAACACCGTACATATTCAGAAGTTTTCTATAAGTTTGTTTATAAACGGTGAAAACATTAAATATGATATTATTTTTTCTACGTTATAATTTAAGAACATGATTTGTATTACCTAACACTGATGTACCCCCCTCTCCACATGTATACATTAGAGCTTACACCTCTCACACCAGTGCTACGTGGTTTATCGATAGCCCCTTCTTATTACTTGTTTGGGTTATAGGCATAAGTAGACCGACTAATCATGCAAATGTTTTAGGGATGAGGAATGATAAATTTAAGGGAATTTCACCCGCATTTTCGTGGAGAGAGAGGGAAACATCCTTTAGGAAAAACTACCTTTAGTACACCCGACTGGGCTTAGAATCCCAATCTTCCCGATGAAGAGTGACAGTTGAACATCACATGACTTGACGTATACACAATATGAAAATTGTTTCAGTGTCTTCCTATCAACATTGAAGTGTAGCTTTCTTTATTCCACCCCTCAACGTATTTATTAAAATGTTTCTTAAAATTGGCATTACTTGATTCGGTGGTCGCATGGTCTAGGGCGTCACCATCACAATAGGCTATACTGTCCGATGTAAGGGATATCGGGGTTCAAATCTCGGTTTGCTGAACTGAGGGTGGCCTTACCTAAATGGATTTCTACTCTCCATCCAAGAAAATATGGGTACACTTCCTCTAAAGTCAACCTTACTTATCCCTAGCTTGCTATGCGTATAGCCTGAAAAGTTATTAAGACGCGATGCAAAAAAAAAAAAGATTAATATTTATTAATGCCACTTAATTTTCATTTTCTAAATAATATAAAATATAATATTTTTTTTCTAAAGTGACTGAATATAATAACGTGAGTTTATAGTCGATTTAAACTGCATCAATATGCATGTGGGCTAAGACGTCAGACTCGTCCAGTGTGGTTTTTCCAATAAATGGTGGTTTGGGTTTCAAATACCAGTCGTATATATTAAGGGTGGGTTTCCTTAAACAAAATTACTCTTCATACACACAAATACTGGTGCATATAATTTAATTCTACCTTTTATTAACGGCATTAGTGTAAAATATGTGAGTGATAGTAAGATGTGAAGCACAATAAATATAGCTGTTTTAGTTCATTTAAATTCTTTTGAAAATGGGTGATATTACCGTGAATGAACTATACCACCTTTTTCATCTCGATTGAGATTGCATAAAAACCTTGTTAGTGTTTAAACTTCATTAAATATTCCAATTTTATGGGCCGGGAAACTAGAAAGTCAATCAAGCACGATGCAAAATAATTATCTATCGAATGAATCTACTCACATACATATTTTAGGAGAAAGCTCTAAAAAAACCACACAGTCTACTTAAGTTGAAGAAATTTAAAGCGGCGTAAAGAGCTAAAATTACAACAGTGAACCCTACATCAGTTTCAAGGTCAAGGTGGTCAAGGGAATTACAAAAAGTGGTCGCTTCACGGGAAGTTTGGGGTCAGATACTGACCAGGTATATACACACAAAAGCGGGTGCATTTATTTTAACCTTCCCCTCCTCATTCCTGCACCTTGGATGAATGTGGGCGCATTTACTTTTATTTGCTCTTCTAATTCCTATCTTCGACATTAATTCGTTAATTAATTGTGTTATTCACGTACAGTACCTTTCATAATCATGAAGGTAGTGTGTGTGGCTAGAAAGCAAGGGGTACTCCACGTAAGCCGTGGTTAGATGTGGTAAACGAATGTGTGAAAAAGGGTAACATTAAGAGTTTTCAGAATAAAAGAGTATACATGACTCGGTGTCTGGATGTTGTTGAAGCGAGGGGAGTGTGCAAGGATAGGGAAGTGTGGAGAAAGTTAGTGAGGATGCATTAAGTACGGTGTTGTTTTTTGAGCTACATGCACAGTTTCTTGCCTACCCCGTAAAGGAACGGCTTGATTAGGTATGTATGTATTTATGTATGTAAATATGTATGTGTTTCTATGTATGTATGTATGTATGTATGTATGTATGTATGTATGTATATTATGTATGTATGTATGTATGTATGTATGTATGTATGTATGTATGTATGTATGTATGTATGTATGTATGTATGTATGTCTTGCCCGCATCGGTGTTCGCATGGTCTAACGCGTCACTTTCGTGTTATACTGGATTACTGTTGACGGAGAGATCGGGGTTTGAATTCCTATTGGTGTATTGAAAGTGGTTTTTCTTAAATGGTTTCTTATCATCGCTCCACGCAAATGTGGGTCTTCTAAAATTCCACCTTCCTCATCTCTATTACACTAGCGTAATTTATTATGTATATGCGTTTGAACCTAACTAGTACTAAGACGCTGTAAAAAAATACATAAAACAGCGATATAACAAAAAGCAAAAGCAAAATTATTGCATTGGAAATTATCCTAAAAATAGTTTTGCACAAGTCACAAGGAAATAGCACAAAGCCTTTCATTTTCAATTACTCACCCATAAAAACATCCTTCGAATATATTGTGACCCAATTCATGTTTTCTATTGTTTATTTTTAGTTCATACGCTTTAACTTTTAACAGAAACCCTAAAATAAAGTGTATGGAACAAGGAGGATAGTTTGCGCTTGCATTTGTGTGGATGTGGTATGGATAAACAACAGTGATAAATTACACGTGGTAAATCAGTGTAATAAATAGAGGTATCTCATTACTAACAACACGCCACAGCATTTTATCCAACATAATTTTAATGAGATTGAAGTCATATTCAGATACATAATTGGAGATCATCATTATGGATTTAGACGAAATAGATCAACAACGAATCAGATTTTTACTATTTGGCAAATATTAGAAAAAAGTGGGAACATAACATGACGTTAAATTAATTATATATATATTTTAAAAAGCCTATAATTCAATTAAAATAAACAAATAATTTAAAATTATAGTTAAGTTTGAAATACCCAAAAAACTTTTTGCCTAGCTAATCGAGGTATGTTTGACTGATACGTGTAGCAGGATACAGGTTGGATATTACTTATCAGATACTTTTGAAATATATAATGGGTTGAAACAAGCACATGAGTTTTCTCCCTTTCCCCTAGCCTTCACGCATGCTATTAGGGTAATGCAAGAAAGTAGGGAAGGGTTGACACTAAACGGTACAATGATGCTGTTAGGAGACGCAGGTCATTTAGCTTTGTTGGGTGATAGTAAGAAAGGTGGGACAAGAAATACAGAAATTTTACTAGAGGCTAGTAAAGAAAGAGGTTGAGAAGTGAAAGCTGAAAAGACTACGGATATTATATTATCACACAGAGAAGCCAAATTGGGGACTATAATTTAGAGATTACTGCGAACAACATAATATCATTTTCAGGGTTAATGTGTTTCAACATTCAGGAACAACTTTAACTAGAATAAAGTCGAGAAATGCATGATATGACTCGGTCAGTAATTTGTTCACATCTCGCCTTCTGTCAAGGAATGTAAAACTCAGAATATAATAAACAATATTCTACTAGTTTTTCTCTATGGGTGTTAACAGATATGTCACTCACAGGATTAACAGACTCAAACCTTTATGTTAATACTGTATATATGTCACAGGTTCAACAATTTTAAAACTTTATGTTAATATACATGTCACAGGACCAACAAACTTAAACCTTTATGTTAATATACATGTCACAGGATCAACAAACTTAAACTTTTTATGTTAATATACATGTCACAGGATCAACAAACTTAAACCTTTATGTTAATATACATGTCACAGGATCAACAAACTTAAACCTTTATGCTAATATACATGTCCCAGGATCAACAAACTCAAACCTTTATGTTAATAGACATCTCACAGGAGCAACGCAAATATTTATGTCAATATTAGCCTATACTTCCCAAGGAATTTGTAATTAAATATACTGTTCTTACCTAAGCTATTTTGTAGGTCTACTGATTAAACGTTTGAAAAAACTGAACTTAAAATACACCATATAGGACTAATATTACACACAAAAGATGTAAATTTGAGAGTAAACAGTGTTTGGTGCGTACCAGAAATGTTCAATGGGGCTAGGCATTTCAATGTGCCGTCACCTCCTTTCCCCTGATTCGTCCACCGCCGAAAGAATGTTACAGGCTGCTACAGAAGTATGTACTGTAAACGACGCCAGAAATCAACATTTTGAAGCTTCGAAATTCCATTGATCTCGAAGCACTGTCACCCGATTTGGCGTGCATTCCACGCATGGTTGTGGAAGAACAATGTCGTGTTTGTATTTGCACCAAGTATTTACCCAATGAATTGTAATTTTGACAGTGATTTATTACCTGTTTAGATAGTGTAATAATACAATTAATTATGGGGAGTAATTTAGTTTGTCCTAGTTATTTGGTTCATTCAAACCTAAAATATGCAAGCACATTAAGCCAACTTTTAGAATTTCATTTATTTATTATTATTTGTAAATGAAAAAAGGTAGTTAGGGTGTATTGAAATTAAAATATAATTAAGCTACTAGTAAAATGAAACTGCCTTTCGAAGATAAGCATCTGAAAAGATTTTTTTTCCACTACGCCTTACTACCTACCTTCCCACGCTATATTTATTTATTTATTTATTTATTTAAATGACTTTATTTAAATACTGGCGAATTTAAGGTGTAACACCTTGTCTTAAACTTAAAAACAAAAGATTCATAATTAATAAATACGTTTAAATTTAAAGAAGTAACTTAATTATTATTATTATTATTAGCACCGCGTCTTACTACCCGTTCGGGTTATACGCACTTACGCTAATGTGTAATGTTAGGGTGATTGTGAGATGAAATGGAGGACCTACAGTTTAACGTGGGATCCGAACCACGGCGGAGGCCTGGCATTCCTCACATTCACAAGTTGTGATTAATACACGTCTTGTCAGAGGTGAAGGAAGGGTTTGGCAATCAGATAAATCTCTGCCAGGACCGAGGATTGAACCCCGGACCCTCAGCACAGAAGTCTGACACCTTACCCCTAGACCACCAGCTCACCAGTAAGTAACTTAATGAATGAATGAATGAATGAATGAATGAATGCAACGAATCATAGAAACTAAACAATCAGACAATTTTATACAAATCAATCAAACTTACATTATTAATTTCATATTATAAATTAATATCAATTTTATATCATTAATACATCGTTGATTAAATTATTAAATCATTCCTATTACAAAATTTACATAAATGTATTTGATCACAAACGATTAATGATAGAAATCTCTACGCGATACGCATTACTAATGGAGCAAGGATGAAGATGACACAATTTTAAAGGAAATTTAAACGAACATTCAAGGAAAGGAGAAGGGTAAAACCATCTAGGAAAGGACACCCTCAATACACCCAAGCGATATTCGAGCCTTGAACTGCCCATCACAGGCAAACCAGATTTAATGAGTCTGTCATTTAGTCCGCGTGTTCACTGATGATGACTATCTGATAGTTACATAAGTTACTAAACCCATTTACATATATTCATAAGTCAAATCATAATACCTGTAGCCGTCACTTTTCATAAATATTATTAATGAAATGCTCTAATTTCATTATAGATTTGGCCAACCGTACAACACTATAACAAGCCAGCATTAAAAAGTACATAAGTACCGGATATATAAGCATAAATATATCATAAAACAAAATAAACAACATTAGCTAAGTGATAATAAATAAACACAAATAATTAATAATAGATAATAAAATAATAGTAATAATAATCTACATTAATAATGCGTATTAATAAAAATCTTAAGCATTGATATCATTAGTTATAATGATTTACATTAATAAAGAGTAGTAGTACATATACAAATATATAAGCTTTGTTATTATTAGTAATAATGATCTAAATTAATAGAGAGTAGTAGTATTAATATATAAGCATTGATATCATTTAAAAAGCAATAAGCAGAATATTGCAAATTTAAAAATTAGAGGTAGAACATATTGTACTGGATAAATTAATGAAAATATAGTTCCTTTAATAACTCTCTTGAGTTTGGCTTTTCTTTCGTGATTAAAGTCAAATTCGACAAATCTAAAATTTGCGTTATGGATGCAATGACCAATAGGGCTGACCTTGTAGGGGTTGTTAAAGAAAACGATTTTTGATTATGAGAGGCCCCAGAAGGTATTATACATGCATATCTATAATATCACGGGTAAATTTACGGGAAATGTTGCTAGTGAAAATATTAAAAATAAAAAGGGCATCACAATAAAGTCCACGCGAAAAGAAAGTTTGGAGGCCTAAAAGTTTTTGAATTCTTGCATAATCATAATAAATCTGGTTAAGAAAGAATTTATCATAGCCAGTTGCCACAAATTTAGGTTGAGCGTTTTCCAACCTGAGAAAGTCAGTTAAGGCGATTGGTCCTTTTCATTTGGCGCGGAAATGCAGAGCCATGGGAACAAACGATTATCTTAAAGAATTTTTATTGTTTTGCAATTTTCTTTTCGGAAACGTTTTTTTTAAGAATAGATGCATATTGATTAAATTATACTTTTTATATACACACCTCCTCTATAATTTTAACAGTGATCACATATCGATAAAATTGGCATTTTTCAATAGAAAACTGCCGGATTCGTAGCAAAAAATAAGAAAATGTAACAATTAATAAACATCGGTACATTATCTTAAAAGGGGTGGTGAAAATATTAACATAAAAATTTCACTCGTTCTCGAGAAAACTGGTATTGCCAAACGTATGATTCCTCTGCAAGACTTTTTCGGTAATTAATGCCATCTACGGTTTCCGTGATCCATCTGTTCTTGTTGCCGCGGAAGAATACTTTGGTTGTTTGTGAAGCCACGCCGTGCCTTTCCCCTTATCGTCCACCATCCCACAAAATAGGTTTTAGACTTACAATCGACAGACACTCAAGGTAATGGAATTTCAAGTAACACTTGAATATTAGAGCTAAGCTCTAACTAAAGCATGGCACAATATTAAAATACAATCAACTTCATTGAACGATGAAGTAATAAATGTAATAAGTCAAAGTAACTTCAATGAATGATATAATATGGTACACATAATATTGAAAGTAGAGTTTGGTGTCCAGGGTAGTACCTAGATCACTAATATAGAGGGAGCGAACTATGTTGGTGTTAACCATTTCACAAGTAAAAAAATATAGGCTTAGTTTTCCTGATAAGAGATTTGGATTGGGTTTTTAATTTGTTTAATAATAATAATAATAATAATAATAATAATAATAATAATAATAATAATAATAATATTAATAATAATAATAATAATAATTTTTTTTCAATACTGACAAACATATATTTGTATTTATTTTAAAACCCATCTTCTTACTGCTATTCCTTTATATTTACCTTTTTGAGTTAAAATTTAACTACACTAATCCTGATCAACACTAAATTGCAATGACTAACAAAGCCCGGATTCAGACATAAATAATTAACCATACCGGTTTACTAGTGTAAATTAAAATTATTATCCCACTAATGCATTAATGAGCGCCCGCCCTTCCAGAATTAAATAATTATTTCCAATTATTACAAATTCTAGTTTTAGAGCAGTTTGGATTGGTTTATTTTCCTACGTCCACATAATATGAATTATAATTAAACATAACATTAGTCGTAATGCCTAAAATTAAGATATTATTTAATATAAATGTAGGGTAAATAAGTTTAGTGGGTTTTGGAATATCTGAATGATTCTGCAGACTGATGTTTGAAGGTATCGTGGGAAACTTTTATAATATAATTAGCTTTTTTTTTAGTACCGCGTCTACAACCTGTTCAGGCTATACGCTTATGTACTTATGACGGTAGTAGTTTTAGGGATGAGGAGGATTATATTTAGAGGAAGTGTACACACATTTGCGTGGGGGAGAGTGGAAAACATTTTGGAAAAACAACCTTCAGTACACCCGACCGAGATTCGAATCTCGACCTCCCCACTATCGGAAGTATAATCTACTGCGAGAGTATTGCCTTAAGGCATGCGGCCACTGTAGCGGGTTAAAATTTGCTATTCTTTCAAGTAAATGCTGGTCAAATTTCTTTAAAATTATTTCTCCTGGTTCTGTTAATATAGATAAAGGGTCTTAGTAACTGATAGTTCTTTCACTGGAGTGTGGAAATAGTTTAAAAAAAATCAAACCTTTGGTTTTGTTTGAGAAAATTTATTTCCGGCAGTAAAAATAAATACAATAGAGCGTTTTTATTTTAGAATATATTTTTCACTTTGTTTAAAAACTGTTATCAATAATAGCGTAACATGATACGTCCATTTAGTTCAGCTTAAAGTGCTATTGCATATAAAAAAAAAAAGCGACACTAAACGTATTCTGTTCCATTCAACCTATCATAGTTGAACAAAACAAGAATCTAATAAATCAATGAGTAGGCCTAGCATTTGTAACATACGAAGGTGATCAATATGATACATGGAATGTGGCGCTATGTCAACGCAAACAAACCACTTCCCGGGGCTCGGCAAACACGGGCTTCTCTACATTATTACAAAAAAAAGACTTTTGTTTCCAAACTAAATGTGAACATTTAGCACTGATAGAAATAATTGTGGATATACTATCAAATTCGTAAAATACAAAATAGATAATTATAAAATATAAGTACCTCACTGCAGAATTAAAAAAAATTTTAATTACCTTTTTAATTAGGCTATTTTTAACAAATTTTTTAAGAAAATATTGTTAATCTGGTTTAGAATTACGTTCCAGAGATAACCGTGATAAAAATATGCCGCATCCTCCTCGGGGAAAAAAAAAGTGTACGAAGTCAACGGTGATTCTAAACCATTTTTGTGGGGAGGGGCTTATATAATTCTTATACCACAGTGGGTCACGGGCAACGCCGTGCGAGATTGCCAGTTTAAATATAAATAAATAACATTATGTTTCTATGGAAGAAAGCAAACCGATACAATTAAATATAAATAAAAGGCAAACCTTGGGGCATGAATGGTTATAATTACGGAAATCAGCCGTAGCTAAATCGTATTCAAATAAATTGAAAAATGACACCTGCACACGAGACTAATCAATGGCTAGCTCAGTGGTAGAGCATTGGAATGCTAAGCCAAAGGTCCTGGGTTGGATTACGATATTCATGTGTCATTTTTCAATTTATTTGAATTAAGCTGAAGTGGTTAGTGTGGTCGACTATGAGTTAGAAGGGGCGGGGGGGGCGGGAGGAGCTAGTAGATCACTCACGAGGATATGAACTTTATTATTATTATTATTATTATTATTATTATTATTATTATTATTATTATTATTATTAGCACCGCGCCTTACTATCCTTTCGGGTTATATGCACTTACGCTAATGTGTTAATGGTAGGGTGATTGTGAGATGAAATGGAGGACTTACAGTTTAACGTGGGATCCGAACCACGGTGGAGGCCTGGAATTCTACACATTCACAAGTTGTGATTAACACACTTCTTGTAAGAGGTGAAGGAAGGGTTTGGCAATCAGATAAAGTTGTGCCGGGACCGAGGATTGAACCCCGGACCCCCAGCACAGAAGTCCGACACCTTACTCCTAGACCGCCAGGTCATCAGTATATGAACTGTTTGTGCACAAGTACGACCTGTTCAAACCAGCTAGGTATCTAGGCACTATAACTGATCTTTTAGTATTAGACTGACGGCCTTTAGTCAACTTAATTAGCTAACCGATATTATATATTCTGTGTGTTTAGAAAGTGCACGGTAAGTACCCCAAAGGAGTCATCCATAAACACGAATAGGTGGAGAGGTAAGCTCTAATGTCTACATGGTGTCACATAGGGCGAAGGTGGGTACATCACGTTATACTTTCTAATGTTGAAAAAATAATACTATTCATGTAGGCTTGATGCACACTGCACCGAACATTGTGTTAGCACACGATGGAACAGAACACTTTTGTGTTATAATGTGTGGAGCTCCCTTGATTGCTTGTTTAAAAATGGAGTGGGTCCACACTCCAAGGAACATAATCGGACAAAACTATAACACACGTTTACAAAAATCAGCCGTCTTCCTCGCTCCCATATTTCATGAAACATTTTGCATTGCGCATGCGCCACCATCTTGTTTACTAGTCTGAGTTGGAAAGTGGAGTGTTGGTTTAGTCTGAGGTTTGTTGGTTGTCCAAGCAAGTTTTACTGGTTTTTGTAGCAACACGTTAGTGTAAAAGCTGAATGGAAATAATGTCGGCCTACTTACTGCCGAGCTAGATGTATAAAAACTAATATTATTTTTGTAGGAGAGGCCTGTATTGTACAATTTTAACCTTAAGGACTATAATAACAAAGTTTTAACACTTTCTTTAAAAAAAATAAATATTGGGTGAACCCAGATACTCCTATTGCGTTCCTCTTCTTCAGGAAGCATCACCAACCACTGCCATAACAACAATAAATGGTACGGCGCACCGCACAGACTTTCTCTCTCTTTCTATAAACTCGTAAGATTTCTGAACGGAATAATGTACATTGTATCATCACCACTCCACATAAGAACACGCATAAAATAATATACAATGATATAGAATCAATGAGAAAAGAGGCGCATCTTTGTCCACCTAAGAGCATTTCAAACAGTTTAATGTCTTCCACAAGGGTCAACACTTCGTATTAAAATTTCGATTTCTGGTTAAAATTTTAACATTTTATAAGGTGTTGCAGATCTTCAAGTCATCGCATTGATATTTAATTATTCATTTATACATTTTGACCAATAAAAAATGTAAATATTGACTATTGAGTCTAAAATGGAGATAGATCATTGCTATGCAAACATTTCTCCTAAGAGCTTTAAGGAAAAATAACATACTTTTTTAGATACTTATATTTAATTACTCTATGGCATTGGAGAATTATTGCGTTAAGACTTAAGTAGTATATGTTTACAACTAAAGCTCACAAAATTGTATTAATATATTTGCAAATATCTCAGAAACTGTTGCTTTTATAAAAATATATGTCAAATAAAAGTTTTTTATTTCTAATAGTCCTACAATTTTGCAATGATAAGTTGTTTAGTTTCTCAAATAGTTGTGGAGATACGGAAATTAACGCTTCTGTAAAGTACCCTAAAAATCATTTTCATAGGAAAATGAAAATAGCCAGTTTATTTATAATCTTAATCAACGCCTAGATACGAATTTTAATCAAAATCGTTTGAGCAGATTTTGAGAAAACCAAATTTTTCTCTTTTCGCCCTTCAGTAAACTACCCTTAATTTTAAGTTTTTATAGACACACAGACAGACGGCATTGCAAAGACTATTTTTTAGGGTTCGGGGGGTCATGAGACGTCGACATCCATCAACATTTCAGGTTAGTTTTTTTTTACGGTCGCAATACTTAAACTTTAATGTCCAAAAAGTTAAAAAAATTCATATAATTGCGTATAGATTGAAAGTTATTGATTTTATAAAAATATGTTTCGGATAAAATATCTGTATTATAAATATATATACATATTTGTAATGCTAAGTAATTTCATATCTCAAATAGTTTCGGAGCTATTATAAAAAATGTTAATTTACGCATCAGACCGGAGCCCTTAAAGCCATTTTGCCGAAATATTGAGAGTAGCCATTTTGTTTGGAATATTTATTAATGTTCATAAATGAAATTTAATCAAAATCGTTAGAGCCGATTTTGAGAAAATCGACTTTTTCTCTTTTTTCCCTTCAGTAAACTACCCTTAATTTTAGGGGTAGATATCCAATTCCAAAAACCCCTCGGGGCAACCCTATGAAAACCCTAGATATCAAGTTTCAGCTCAATCGGTAAAATAGTTTAGGCTCTAGTTGGAGGTACAGACAGACAGACATACAGACAGACAGACAGACAGACGGAAATTCAAAAACCACTTTTTTGGATTCAGGGAGTCATGAAACGTCAAAATTCATCAAAATCTCGAGTTCGATTTTTTTGACGATCACCATACTTTCTCTACCTGTAAGATAGAGAGAAAGTAAATATACTTAATCATCACTTTCCTCCATCTTGACGAATGCAAAATGTATGAGAAAAAACAATGTTTTATCGTTTTTTGTTCCATAATTTTTCATGACCAAAATTAACTTCACACAAATTTGTTCCATGACACAAACACATTTTTGCTTCATTGTGTGCTAAAACATAATATTCGATGCAGTGTGCATCCCGCCTTAGTAAACATAATTATAGATAGCTTCTGAATCTAAGAAGTATTAAATCTTCGTCTTTTAGTGTAACAAAAGCGTCTCTATGAAATAATGACAATTCAATCTAAGGGCCAGTTTCATAGTCAGATTAATACGCCTCAAGTGCGGCGCTATACTAAATACAAGACGTCACCTACCTGAAATTGAATGGAATCGGCCAGTTTCATATGCGAAACTGGCCCATTCCATTTTGGTCTAGGTAGGTGTCGTCCTGTATTTAGTAGTATGAAACTGGCCCTTAATGTGAGAAGTTACGTAACACAGGTTGGTATGGAGAGGTGTCAGGCTAAAACGTCTAGTTGGTGTTACATGGAGGGTGGGAGGCTAAAAAAATGTAAGAAAATAGCGTTACGTGGTTTATGGATCATTCCAAATGAAAATAATACGGCAATAAATTCCATTCAACTGCGATAATCTCCCCGTCAGTTTGAACGCAACATGTAGGCAGCGCATGGTTGGAAGGATGCCAATGTCCTGATGAAAGACGAAGGGTGGGGGCATGATTTTTTTTTTGTTATGTCGTTCCTATAAGCTAGAGGAATCTTCACAATCTGTTTGAAGGCTCTTCAATGAAACAGCGTGCTGGTATTTCTTTTTTTATACTTTCCTTTAATTCCCTTTCTCTTTCTTTACATATCTTGGAAAAGGTGGCGTTGGGGGGAACTTGTGTAAATTTGAACGTTGTGTCACTCAGTTACAGTGATTTCTTCGAGTGAGCATTGCTTTCAACCGCGCTCAGCAGGGGGCGGATGTGTGGCTGTGAATGAAACGTATCAAAAAGTAAATTCCGGTGAAACCCTTTGCGAATCTAATAATCTATCATAGAGGATTTTTGACTGACGGATATTGCTTTCATTTGAGGGCTGCAAAACGTTTTATCATTTATTATTTCAATTTAACCCTAATTTTGAATCATATTTAAATTTATGAAACAATCTACAAAGCATGGGTAGATTCTTAAGAAAATAAACATTTGGTGAAGTTCTGGTTTGAACCCAAACAACGTTAATGTTAGTTTTATTTTTTTATTTATTTTTGGTATTTAACGTGCACTTTTTGAATCGACTGATTATTTCAGTACACGAGAATTTCTATGAGCGAGAGTGAATGGACCTACCAATTTTGCTGGCAAAGGTATTTTCACACACCTTCCAGGGTTCTTTGACACGCCACAATCGACATGGGACCAACGGCTTTACTTCCCCTTCCAAAGAAGATGTGCTACGGATTTTTATCGCTCAAGAAAAATCTTTTGACCCCAGCTGGGTTTGAACCCACGAACATTGAGTCCTGAGGCGAGCACTTTACCTCAAGACCACCGAGGTTGCCCACTGCTAATATTACATTAGTATTTACACTAGTTCATTTTTGCTCACAATGTCTTACTACTTGTTCAATATGTATAGTACATATATTTAAACTAGTTGGCTAGGGTAGATATATTTTAGAGGAAATGTTCTCACATTTTTTTGTGTAGGAAACTCTTTCTTACATTTTATAAAATACAAACATAAAAGCTACAAAGGATTTTCTACACACTGCAAACAATTATTAACAGTAAAATGTTTACGTCCCATATGTACAAAAAAACTCTTTGAAAGAGATTGCTTTTATTTAAATAGAAAAAAAAAAAAAAA
>CABFWB010000163.1:175391-190883 GCA_902151455.1 Timema bartmani | reverse complement strand
AAAAAAAAAAAAAAAAGGAAGCTAACACTGCTGTAACGTCTCTTCCATTTGAATTTGACTAAAGACTAATCTTGATAATTGTTCATGAGCGCACATCTGTCGTTATTTCGTTGACGACCAACCAGCTTACTAACGTTAATGTTTCCTGTTTTGCCAACCTTCTTCTGTGATATATTAATATTACAGCTTTGGTCATATGACGTGTGCTATATATTAGAGTAGCTTAACAATTAATCTTCTATACATAATTGCAATACTAAATATTTCACGTAGAAAGGGTGGGCTTCAATCAAATTAAGTGACATTAATGACGCTTTATCTGCCAACGTTGCATAGGAGCTAAGGAGTCATACTTGCACTGCACTTTACGGGGTTTGAATCCATTGATATAATCTAATAATACACATTAAAGAGTTCTTGTTTACATCCTCAAATGTAATTTTGCTAACATTTTTAATTGACTTTTTTTTTTGTATTGCGTTTTACTACCCTTCAGGGCTATCTGAATATTTGTACTAAATTATAGCACCGCGTCTTACTGCCCGTTTGGGTTATACGCTTAAGTACTAATTACTCTAATGGGTTATAAATTGTGAAGGTTGAATTTAGAGGAAGTGAACCCACATTTGTATGGAGGGAGAGTGTTAAACCATTTAGGAAAAAACACCCCCAGTTCACCCAACCGAGATTCGAACCTCGATCTCCCCGTCCTCGGCAGTCTAACTGAAGATGAAATTAGCGCATTACCCAAATATGCCACTGAGGCGGGTACATATTTATACTAGTGGGGTAAGAACAAGGAAAGTAAAAATATAGAGGAAATGTACATACATTTGCATGTATAGTTAGTGGAAAACTATAAGGATTAAATACTCTAATTTTACCCTAGGCGTTTATAAACCTTGTCTTGAATGATCCATCTAATTAAAATAACACAATATGATTATTAATAATACAATTTGTAACACAACTAAAGTGTTTTATCATTACCAGTGGTTTGGATCACATTGAAATGCCAAGTATCTCCTACCATTTTAAGCTGTGCGTACGTAACCAATCATTATAGAACCAATTTTTCTGTCTCTTTCACATGAAACGAGCAATTATTTTTTGCTACAGAAGACACCAAACCACATATTAAACAGTTTGACAATCTCATTAACTACCCAAAACACGGATGACGTAACAGAAAACACACTAATTCCAATTAATCGTCTACATTGTAATGTTTGTTCATTTCAAACAACTAGACAGGATTTAATATCGTTAACATTAAATCGGTCCTGTTGGGTTTGTTGGAGTGAAACGTGTCACACGCTACTCCATTCAGCCTATGAGGGAAGCCCTTCATTATCATGTATACCACAATTTTCTTATGATGAATATAAAAAAGTTACAAAATCTACTTTCACGTATGTTCACATCAACTCTCATGGGATCTGCAGCCGTCACGTTTGATAGATATTATAAATACCTATAAAATAACGCTAATAATATGGTAAATTGTTATTAAGCTTGACCGCAAAAGAAATTATTTTTATTTTCAAAAAGATGCTCCCAATGCCAATTCGTGCTAAAATCAAGTTAATATAAAGCTCCTATTTACTAAACACTACATGGGTGCTTTGCGAGTCAACGAAACTTACTCCTGAATCAATTTGTGATTTTGGTAGGACGTGTTCGGAATTGAAAACCCTATTCTTAATACATTTTAATAATATATTTGGAATTTCTAAAAGGTATTTACTACGCAAATTAGACTGTACGTGCACAATAATAAGATTCCAATATATTTCTAGTTAATTCTTTTATACCAAAGTTGGTTAATGAGTGAGGCTAGTTCTTTATACATATAATCATATACACATACATATGTATACATATGTATACATTAATATACATATATTAGTATTTGTAGTTTGTAGTTAGTGAAAAATGACAGTTTTACTTTAGAAAGTAACAAATTTATGTAATTATATCACATGTGTATAGCCTGAACATGTGGTGGTACAAAATAAAAAAAAATATTCCAAGAAAAAGTCTTTATGTCTACGCCACTTTTTGACGATAGTTTATTTACAATTATATTTGTTTTAATTTAAGTAATATGATAGATATATTAATATCATCAATTTTTATCAAGTGAATGTGTCTCGGGATGACTGAATTTTGAAAGGCACAAGTGTATGTATATATCCTTATCTTTAGAAGGTTTTTACCATGAGTTATTATTTTAATATATTTCGCCCTTCAAGTTTCATCTGCTCCACAGGGAGGGAAAGTATAATCCTCCCATCAGGCGCATTTAAATTGGTGGGAAGAGTGTTCTGTAAAGTTGAAGGGTCGGCTATTAGTCTCTGTAGACCACAATTAATCTGAAACTGACATCGATCAGACTTATACGGGAGGTTACCTTGAGGCACCCGCCCAGGTCATTGAGGGCATACAAGAGGTCATATGAAGGTGACTTGCCTCACACATCTCACTTGATGGTCAGCAAATACAAATAAATATTGTTTAACCGGCTTTGATGTTCGAATGATCTAAGGCATCACTTTCGAAATAAACTGTACTGTTGATGACGGGGAGATTGGGGCTTGAATACTGGTTGGGTATACTGAGGGTTGTTTTTCCTAAATGGTTTTCCACTCTCCTCTCTCCACTCAAATGCGGGAACACTCTCTATGAATTCAACCTTCCTCATTTATAACACACTAGCGTAATTAATACATAGAAGTATATCTCAAATAAGTAGTAAGACTTGGTGCCAATAAATAAGTAAATGAAAATAAAATATACAGTGGAGTCGTTATTGTCTGAGTGGAACGGGATCGGTCCCCTATCGAAATTTTGAAATAGGTTTTGCGCACACTCGTCCGCATCACATCGGATCGGCTCCTTTGTGAGTTGATTGCCTTGCTCGGCTCTACCTACTCTGTTCTAGACCATTATCAGCCATGGGTGCATCTAGTGAGGAGAACGTTGAAGTTGTTGACTCTGTGTGCTCTGAAGCAGTTGCGAGGAAGAAGAAATGTAATCTAAAATAATCAGATTCTACGGGATATCTTGGAATATTTTTGTTTTGACCCGAGCCCTTAACTTAAGGGTAGATTATTGATGAGTGATTTTACTGAATTACAGATTTTTAGAAAAGGTTTTTAACGATTTTGTTTTAAAAAATTGCAGTTGATTCCAATCTTCTTGATTATTTCCATCAGTTTCTTCCATTTCACTCTATCAAATGCCATTTTGCCAGTCGATGAAACCAATGCAGACCTCTTTCTTAACTTCCAGCACTCTCTTTGAAACTACTTTCAGCACTCTGATGGCATCTCTGGTTCCTTTTCGTTTTTTGAATCTTCCTTTTTTTCTTCCATCACACTTGTTCCAGTCGCCTGTTAATTATTCTTTCTATTTATAAGTTTATTTATTAAATACATTCAACAACTAATGACTTATTACAGTTCAAGATTGATACATGCATATAATATATAAATATTAAAATGAAAAATAAATGAAAGTTTGGATAAATGGAGATTATAAAGCTGAACATATAAAAATAAAATAATTTTTTTTTAATATCACACATTTTTAAGAATGGTTCCACAATACTCAACACTTTATTTTTACCTAAAAGAATAAGTAAACTAACGATACAAAAGATTAGAGTAAACATTTTTTTAATCAATGCATCATCCACCTGTTCATGTTATACGCATATATGATAATTAATACAACAGGGTAGGGATGAGGAAGGAAGCACTTTACACGTAATCTACCCTCATTTTCCTGAAAGAAGAATGAGAAACAATTTAGTAAAAATCACCCTCAGAAGACCCGACCGGGATTACAACCCCAATCTCTCTGTCATCAGCAGACCATTCCAACACAAGAGTGACGCCGTAGACCATTCGGTCACTGAAGCGGGTAAACAATCTTTATGTATCTATTTATAGCTAAGTAGCTAAAAGGGCCCATTCACGATACAATCTTGAAGCAATCTGGTTGTAAATCTCAGCGCTTTCGACCAAATTTCCCATATATTGCCTCGTCATTGGGCAAAGGCAATCTCCAGATTACCTGAGTAATATTTTGGTTGATTGTCTGGACCGTCAATCCGATTGCCCTCATTGACAATCTGAAGCAGATTGCACTGTGGTTGCACCGTGAATGGTGGACGAATACGACCGGATTGCCAACCTGTTAGATGTGCGCATGCACATAGCACCTGTTTTGTTTTGTTTAGTGTCTTGGTTTGTTTTTTTAAATCCTCAGGATTTTCTTCCCTCTGTTCATTTACTAGTGCCATATGTGAAAACTTCTGTCTTTGAAGCAGCCATCTTTTGTTTCAAAAATTCTTCCTTTTCCTAGTTGGACGATGCTGACTTTGGCTTTAAATCACTACTGCTGCCGCCATTGTTTGTTCACTATCTATCCACATATTAAAAAACACAGTTACTTTACAAGGACTTCCACCACAACACGTACCGCCTTAAAACATTAAATTACTGAGTACGAAACTGCACTCATTGATAGTGTATGCCCACACGTCACAAAAGCCTACCTTTAACTGATGGAAACAAGATAGATGAAATTTCCAGTTGACAACACACTTGCTTGTATAGTCGCATCGTTAATGAGTGATACAAATCAGTCATAAATTTCAAAGCAATCACATTGCCAGCCAGATTGATTCATATATTGCCTCGTGAATGTGCACCTTTTAATCCATAGCTAACATGTAAAATTGATTTCTCAAGGCAATCCTCTTTTGTCTCTAGAGCAGCTCCAAAGATAGAATATGCAAACAAAATCGTGAACCATACGTGTTAAATAGCAAACCTTACAGAATTTCATCCTAAACGGTTGAAAAAAAAAGAAATGTATTCTCAAAATGTCTTTGAAAATCGACATTGATCGTCGAATCAAACTCTCGTAAATTAAAACACTGCACTTAAAAAAAAAAGAAACTTAAGTTATTTTCTCCTAGTCTCACTAACTATCTGAGATGTAATCATCTTAATTAGGCTAATGGGGTAAATATTACAAGGATAGAATTTAAACTATATGCACCCGAATTTTCATGGATGGTGAGTGGGACATCATTGAGAGAGAGAGCCACCTTAGCACATCCGGTCGGGATTGACCTTTGACCTACAAATGTGGGTAGTGAAAAGGTTGCTACCACGTTTTTGTAATATATGAATGGTACTTTATTTTAATGAAACAGAACAACGTACAGCTCAAGTATCTTTTTGCGTTCAAATTCTATTTTCTTAGCTCCCTTTCTTATTTACGTAAAATAAGGTGCAAATATAATGAAGTTTGACCTCACCTGAATATGTTTTGTATTATCAAGATAGCCACTATGCCTTTTTCTTGGTGTTCACTTTCTTTGAACACTATATTTTTTTCTCTCTGAAATGTACGTCTCGTTTCAATTATACTGTACATTCTTTTAAAAAATGGTAAAATTAATTCGGAGGGCTTTAACTTTGAAACCAGCTTCTTTTTTTTATTATTATTATTTCATACTGTGAAACTTTTACTCCTTTTGTAAACGTCATGGAAGGAATCTGGCATATGCAAATGTGAATTTAAATATTTCCCTTGTGACTACCGAACCTCCTTTGTTTTAGAATATTTTTTCTCCCCTACAGTTTAAGCTTGCATTAACCTTATCGTACAGTGTGAAACAGATAGAGCAGGCTGAAAACTTTTTAGGTATGCTCTGTTCAAACCAATATAGAGCCTTTAAAATGTTAAACATGTAACTTATCGATTGTTATATACATTGATTGATACCTTAGCTCAATCGTTAGCACGTTTTCTTCCTGGGTCATTGGTACGCCGGTTCCAGTCTTGTCATGGTGAGAAAATCTACCACTGTAGAAATAATGTGCAGACTTATAGTGCAAGACGTTGTTAGTACGAGCTGAAAATAAATAGTACAAAAATAAACACAAGCCCACCAAACATTAGTGGCAGGACTATTACTAAATTACTCTTGACATGGTCTGAAATTGAGCTTGAGTTTTCTAGAGTTGTAGATGACTTCAGAGAGACTGGGACCACTTCAAGATAACAGCTAGGGGAACTGCTTCAAAGTAGTAACAAGAACTACTTCAAGACAGTTACTAACAGAACTATATCAATATAATAGCTAGTGGAACTACTTCAGGACAGTAAGATGGTTAAATACTGCAAGACAGTAACAAGTTGAACTATATAAATATAATAACTAGTGGAACTACTTCAGGACACTACCGTAAGAAGTGGAAATACTTCAATACAGTTGCTAATGGAACTAAGACAATGCATAGTGGAACTACTTTACACAGTAACAAGGGGAAATATATCAATATAAGCTTGTGGAACTTCTTCAGGAGAGTAAGACGTTAAACTACTTAAGACAGTGACAATGTGAACTGTGTCAATGTAATAACTATCGGAACTACTTCGATAGAGTAAAAAGGTAAAATACTTCAAAGCAGTTACTAAAACAACGATTTCAAGATTAGATAAACTTATAATTCATGACGGTAATAAGCAGAACTACTTTGATACGCTATATAGCGGCATTGCTTGGAGATTATAACTATTGAAACTACTTCGCAATAGTAAATGTGAGAATATTTTTTCATAGACCACGTGGCCATTGTTGCGGGTAGCACTAGAAAATAAACTGAGCCGGAAATTAGTGTGTTGGAATGGTAATGAAGATTGAGAGCGGGAAATACTCACGTTAACTAACGCGAATTAGGGGGAGAAGGTGAAGTTGAACCAAATAAACCAACCCATATAGAGTGCCAAGACAAGACAAAGATAAACCTATACTGTAGAGAGAACGAGGGAGAGAGAGTGGGTGTGGGGGTGGAGAACTCTGAATGCTAAACACTCAATCACTCGTGCACAAGCCCCGCTATGCCAAGGCTCGTCCATCAATCAGGGCGCAGTGTACACACCAGGGAAACCGTTCATACAGAAGCCAGCATTACACAACAACAAACACGTTTTAACAGTTGAATTCGCACCTATAAACTGACACTTATAAATAAATGTAAAATGTGGTTTATTTGATTTTGGAAAAAAAAAATGTAGCTTTGACTTTGAGGTGATGCAGCTATCAATAAATAGTAATATTCAGTCTGCAACCAGTCGCACCCACTCTAGTATTGTCTGTCTACAATAGCGCACACGCAAGCCCAGTCGCTTGTCGGGAAGAGATGAATATTGTTCGTCTCTTGAGTTTATGTAGAATCTATTCATGATAGGTTTTTACCTGGATGACAGTTCAAAAATCATATGTTTAGGTTTTGGGTTGCCAACACTTGTAAAAGATCACGGTTTTGTTATAAATGTTAAGTTTTTTATTTACATGTTATATTTTATATTTAAGTTTTCTCACACTAAATCATTATTTTTAATTATTTCTTTATCCAATCTGAAACAATATTCTAAACAAAACTAAAACTACTTATTATTCGTTTTGGAATGTTATCTATTTTGTGTAATATAGTTCATACATTAATACCATTTAATACAGGCATCGTAATTACTTGTAAAAGAGAAAATACTTGTAATTTTTATATATATAATAAATTATTTTATGATTATTTTATGGTATTTCGAAATATTTAACTGAATAAAATATTTTTATCCACTACGTAGGTGTATCATTGTAAAGAACTTCTTTCCTTCATGTTAAATCACATGGTTTAAATTCGTCGATCATCATTTTGAAGCTATTTTCGTTAGGCCTTTTGTGAAAGTGCTGTGAACAATAATTTTTTTAAGTGGAATGAAACGATAAATAAGCTTTGTGGCTGACCTCAAATAAATATATAAATAGTTTTGGCCTAAGTTAATGTAATTAACTATCACATTAATACATTACCAGGTGTTTTCATTACAGCTATCCAAAGGGACATTTGTCAGCTGTTGGTGTAGGAGTACATTAAGGACTATTTCCAGTAAATTTTTAAGCTGTCATCCAAATAAACTAAGGTCGTGAATGTATTATTGTTGTGTTGTCTTGCGTTAGTCAACCAATCAGAAACAAATATAGGTTCACTACTGTATTCAAATAAAGTTAATAATTATTTGGAAATGATAAAATTTCGTAAAAATATATATTAAAGGTAGTGATTTTAAATTATTTAATAAGAATAATAATTTAATAACTTTTTACATTTATTAATTTGATTCTCTTTAACTCGTGTTTGTAAATTTTAATGTGACTTTGATGAGGGAGTCATATTGAATCAAATTTACGTTTAGCGGCATTTTATTGTAGACAACCTTTGTTTGATCAGGATACAATCACAACACTTCTTGAGAGTGCGCTTTACGAGTGTGCGTCCAGGCCGCAAGTGCGACTGAGCATAATGCGATTCCTATTCATGATTTTAAGGTTTGAGATTAAGTTGAAAAGGAGAATAGATCTTAGCCATGTATAAATAGTCCATCCAAGGGTCCTTGGAAGCCAAGGGCGCTTGTCTCTCAAGTATGATGGTGCACCCTGTACAGCAGGTATAAGTTGTCCTTTGTCTCTCACTTGAGTTAAAATAACGTTGTTTAATAAATGAAAGTAACATAATATATTGTTTGAAAATAGAATAAAATACACACACACTGTCAAATAAAACTAACATGCTCTGTTCTTTATTCATAAATATATATGTAAATTGTTTAGATTTCTTTTTGTAGAGTGAAAATATCGTCAAAAGAAATGTATTTTCAGTTTAAAGTTCACTAGTAAAATTAGATTTAATAATTTTTTTTTTATTTAGCGTCGCGTCTTATTACCCTTTAGGGTTATGCGCTTAAGTACTAATTATGCTAGTGGGCTAGGAATTGGGAAGGGCAAATTTAGAGGAAGTGAAACCGTATTTGCGTGGAGGAAGATTGGAAAACCATTTAGGAGCACCCCCAGTTCACCTAAGCGAGATTCGAACCTTGATCTCCCCATCCTCGGCAGTCTAGCTCAACATGAAACTAGCGCGTTAGCTAACTACGCCACCGAGGTGGGTGATATAATAATTAGGCCTATATAAGAATAATAATTTATCTATATAAGTAAATTAACTAGAGAAAACAGCAATTAATAAATACTTTAATATTATTGCTGTACATATGTAGAAATGTTTTACATATTATTTGGCGGTAACCCTGCGTTTTTTAAGGACCTTTTGGTGAGAATTTGTAATTTGTGTGTTGTATAGTGACTAGTGAATTATTCAACAAAATGTCATCCAGAAAGAGATGAATTAATGTATTTTTAAATCCCTATAGACCTATTTATTTATCCAAAAATACTGTTATATGCTTTAAAAAAAAATCACCTGCTGCGGTCTATGGCATTACTCTCACAATAGACTAGGCTGCCGATGACAGGGAGATCGGGGTTTTAATCCCGATTAGGTGTACTGAGGCGGGTTTTTCTTAAATTGTTTTCCTCTCTCCCTTCAGGCACATGCAGGTACACTTCCTCTAAATTCAAACTTTCTGATCCCTAACTCGTTATCGTAATTAGTAGTACATATGTGTATAGCCTTAAAAATAGTAAAATGGTGTCCTAAACAATTGATAGTGGTTAGTTCAATATTACCACTAGTAATACGTAGAATTTTCAGACACGGTTTAGTTAGGAAGGATGCGGAATTATTTAGATTTAATACATTTAATATTGACGTTTCATGACCCCTTGAAACAGAAAACGTTCTTGCGAGGTCATCTGTCTGTCTGTGTCTCCATCTTGGAATAGAGCCTAAACTATTTTACTGATCAAGCTAAAACTTGGTAATTAGAGTTTTCATAGGTTTCCCCCTAGATGTTCTTGGAATTAGATATCAAACCCTAAAATTAAGGATACCCGGTAATTTACTTAGCGGTAAAGAGAGACAAAATCAATTTTCACAAAATTCACTTTAACGATTTTGATTAAATTTAATATAGAGGCACTATTTAACATTAGAAACAAAATGGCAACCCCCATTTTCCCATGAGATTGAGTTTAAGAGTATTTTACGTTAGCAGAAATTTCCAATTTTAATCATATCTCCTCAACTATTTGAGATACGAGATAGCATACTAAATTGCATTGCTGTCCAAAATTAAAATATTATATTATGTATACATAATTTTATAAAACTAATAGTTTCTGATCTATAAATAAATATATATATATATATATATATATATAAATTTTATGAAACTTTTTGAAATCGGTATTGAATGTCTTTGGTGGACAAATATATTCCTCTTTTCTCAATGTTTCTGTAATCGTGTGTATTATTTCATTTATGCTTCTTGATTGAGTGTTTCTGCAACAATTGATTATATTATTTAGTTTCAAAAATCTTACGACTTTTTAGTAAATGTTTAGATTTTAAGATAAAAGAGAAAGTCTGGGTGGTGTCCCGTACCATTTATTTAAATGGTTTAAAATTAGATTTATATACTAATTTTATGTTAAAACAACTTCTAAGTCATGGTTAAATATAAATCTTGAACTTAATTAAATTTAACGAGCAACAACCCTGTCAATATTTACGTTGATAAACTTCTAGAGTAATGAAGATGTCTTGAGAGTGGTCTAGTGTGCTGGAGGTTTCTTACAAATTAATTATTTGCACTTTAGTTATTATTATTATCATCATCACTAATTAAGATAATTGGTTTACTCTGAGCAAATCTTAGTCTTACAGCCCAGCTCAAAACAATTTAATAGAGAATGGGGCAAGGTAAACTAGAAAGTTGGGTCATTATAATATGCCAGAAGTCTTTGTTTATGAAAAACAGCTGAAGTTTTCTCCCATCATGGGAAAGAATTAGATCCAAAGTGATTTAAGTTGGACATTCATGGGTATCTTTCCGAATTCTGTAACACTTATATAGCCAGTGTTTTTCATACGCACAATTATTTTGTATTACGTTTAACACCGTGATTATTAACGACTTTTCACTTCCCTCCCACCGGGTTTTACTACCTGTACGGCCTATACGAACTTAAACGCTAGTGAGGTAGGAAGTAGGAAGGTAGAATTCAGAGGAAATGTACCCATATTAACGTGGAGGTAAAGTGGGATAAACTTTTAAAATCCCCCTCAATACAATCCACCTGAATTTAAACCCTGACTTCTACGTCACTGTAAAACTCTACAATATGAGCCAGAGATTTAAATCCAAGTACCGGGTGGTAATAACTTAATCTAAGAAATAGGGAAGAGGAAGGTGTTTTAGAGAATGTGCATCCTCACTATCGTGGAGAGGGAGGGAAAAAATGGACAGTGATGTATCATATGTGTAAAACCACTCCCAGAGTACACACCCGATACTTGAATCCCAACCTCCCTTTTCCAGCATTTCACTTTATGCATCATATCTTAAGACCTTTGGTACAGGTAGTTTAAAAAAACACATTGAGTGTACCCCAGGAGAATAAAAACTAGAGAACAGTACCTACTGTTAGTACAATATTACGAATCGGTGAGTACCATATTGAAAACAATATAATATACAAAGGAAATTCAGGAGGTAAGGACACTAATTATTACTCCCCAAATTCTTACCAACAAACTTTCATCCTACTTTATTTTTTAAGAAGAAAAGTTATAAACCGAGGATTTGCTCAGAAATGTCAAATTTCAAAAATATTCAAAAGGCAAACCGCAGTTTCAGATAACGATAAAGCCCTCCCAAGTCGAAGGTGGCTGCGTTATTTGATAGCCCGTGATCTTAATAATGATTACTCATATGTAGCTGATGATCTCCGTACGTCCATCACAGACTCTGCCATAAAATATTAATGACCTTGGTCACGGGTAGTGGGTCAGTGGTTAGAGCATTCACGTACTATGCCACTTCCCATGTACAGGTGTAACTTTTCAATTTAAAGAATATCATTTCTTTCGACAAAAATGTATTGAGCTCTGCCAAATGCATTTGATTTGTTCTTTTTTAAATTAATAGCAATTAGTTCAATGATTAGCGTATCAAAGTTAAGAAATTTTCAATTGTGGAGCCGCAATCCATATATAATTTTTGTTATACCCTGATTTTTGTTTGGAAGAATAGTGTCTGGTAGTTATTAAAGTTACTAAAACAATTTTAATATATTCATACATAAAGTCATGTTATATGTCACTTTTTATAGATATTATCAATGTATATAAAATTACACTAATAATATAGTAAAATGTTTTCATTGCTGGCAGAAAAGGAATATGCTTGAACTTTCTAAACTGTTCCTCCAACCAAAACTAGGCTATATTTTGCGAATTTATGGATAATCGTAGTTTTCGATGTCAAATAAAAGTTGTTGATGTCTCTAAAAGGTGTAGATTTGCACAAAAATAGCAAAACGTTTGATCATAAGCTGAACTTTTATTCAAACTCTGTGACTTGGACGAACAAGAAAGTTGATATAGGGGATTTTTCGCTTGGGTACGGCTCGTACTACCTACTTTATATTCTCTAACTGAAAGGGCAATATTCTCATCCATTCATCGAAACTGCTTATGATAAGATGGGGATATGTATTTGAAGAATGTCTTCAGACTACAAATTGTAGTCCAAAATACGGGTTTTAAGACCCTCACTATAGAAATTCTCCCCCACGAAAGCCCGAAGCCCAATAAGTATTGAGACACTTGTTCCAGGGACAAATAATATTGTTAGTAGGTCTATCAATTCGACATAAGTAAAGAATCCCGTCAATTATTCTGTACCACTTCGGACACTTGGAGAGACTCTTAAGAATATTCTCTCTGAATTTCTAAAGCCTGGTTTATAAACTATTTATTCTCTTTATCCATATTGCCCTATCGCACTTCAAGACTATAAATGATCTGCATTTGTTTCATCAACTCACTGTCTGTAACCACGTGATATCACGACTAGCAACGAGCGAGACTAATAATTCATCCAATAAAATTCATCATAATAAAATTATGCAGCTAGCTCAGTGAGCACAATCAAAACTGTAATTTTACTCTTTAATTTGCTTCGCTAATGAAACATCAATTGACCCTTATTTTTGTTAAAAGATGTTTAGGAAATGCTATTCAAGGTAAGCAACAAAAAACGATGTCAATCTTGGTGGTCTTGGGGTAAAGTGTTCGCCTCAGGACTCGATGTTTGTGGGTTCAAACCTAACCGGAATCGAAGGATTTTTAAAGAGAGATACATATCCGTAACACAACTTCCTTCAGAGTGGTAGTAAAGCCATTGGTCCCCTGTCGATCATGGCATATAAAATAAACTGGAAAGTATGTTAGAATACCTTTCCCATCAAAATTGGAAGACCCTTTCACTTTCACTCATAGAAATTCTTGTAAACTGATATAACTAGTCAGTTCAGAAAGCGCTCGTTAAATACCCCAAATAAATAAATCAAATAAATACAAAAATCGATAAATTTGTATAAGAAAAGATTCTACCTCTACGTTTGATAGTTCTATTTAAATGAATTTCCATCTTGTTCCTCTATGGCGTAGATTATAAGATAGGGCTATCTGATATCCATTAGGGTAGACAAAATGTACACATTTATCGAGGAGAAGGAGCTAAGAAATATTCGGTTCTCATTTTACTCGGAGACTATGCGGATAATCTTTAAGGCTCATCTCTGATAATCTAAATATAAATATTTGAACGCCTTTACATTTTAAACCAAAACCAGACCTCTCTCTTGGTTTTAAATGATTAAAATTTATGGTCATTATTTACTTTATTATTCCCTGAATATTAATATTAATATTTTATTATTTCACAATCAATTCTAGGCTGAGTAATCCTATATATTATTTCTGTTGTCAACTTCCCTTTTTCTCAACTAATACAAAGCTTACAGCGATGAATAAGGTATCAGTAGATATGATTTTTTACCGACTTCTGACATAGTATATTCAGTTTACGTTAAAACAAATTGTTTGATTAAAATTTAAGTTAAAAGAAAAATCTAACAATATTTTTATATCAATTACCGAAAATAAACTCTCTTTTCTGTTTTGTGTGTACACTTCGCTGAGTATTTAATTTCAACAAACCAAAAAAAGACTAAATAATTTTTTTTGGGGGGGGAGGTTGATTGTGCGAAAGTTTCGCAAGGGTTTACTTGTGTATATCAAATTAATTAATTAATGTAGCAATTATTACTCCCAAATCAAGAACGTGCCAAGGTATTTACATGTTATTATTTCTTCCTAAAGTTTGGAATAACTATTTTTATCTATCCTTTCAGAGTTAACCTAACGTTATATTACGATGCACTAATTGTTTGTAACCCTGGTTCTAAAATAGTCAGTGTTGCTAATTGAAATCCATGTTGTTGAATAAGCCTAACCAACATATATGCTATGGTCAAAGTTCTCCAGAGATATGTAGAGAGTACGTGGTAAATAGGGGGTTAAAAGTTGGTCGCTGCTCGTTGGAGGGAGCGTCGGGCTTGTCCTAATTGCTATTGGCCGGACTCTCTCCTGCTCGGAGCGTAGTATCGCTCCAGGGACACTCGGAAGCCTTGTTAGAGGTCTCTTGGAACTAACCCTCTACCACCTTCCAGCCCCCTCTTCTCCTTCCCTTCCAATTACCAGAACAAATAAACACTGGCTCCTCGATATCGCTTGTGAGGCTACTTTTAACAAGCCCAACCCTTACTTCCTGCTGACGTGTCTCACCAGATACTCATAAAGGTTCCTTGAAACGTGTTAGGAGCACATGTGTCAGAAACAGATGAGTGGGAGTGTAGGGAACGAGGGAAAAGGTCAGTGTTGTTGCAGTTTTTATAGCAACACCTTTTTTGGGGGGAGAAGGGGGTCAAAATAAATAGAATATCGCTACAGTCGAAACATAGAGTTTAATTATCTTCAACATGGTGATATTCAATTCCAGGACAACCTAATCAGATATTCAACAACTTTTCAGGTCATCTTGAGAATAATTAAACTTTTATTTTTCTAATAGAGAATTATAATTTTTTTTTGGGCCAAAAGAATTATTTACTATAAAAACTGCAAAAACACCTACCTTTTCTCCCGTCCCCTACACGCTCACCTTAGGTGTGGCTGTCTCATTCGTAGGTCACTAACGATCGTTTCCCCGTTAGACCACAGATTAAGATACTGTGTCATTTTCCAGAAATAGAAATGTAATGTAACTGCACAATGCAATAAATATAATCGAATATACAATTATTCACCACCGTATTTTCCTTAAATTGTACAATGAATAGGTGACCTGGAGGTCTAGGGGTAAGGTGGACTTCTGTGCTGGGGGTCCGGGGTTCAATCCTCGGTCCCAGCACAGGTTTATCTGATTGCCAAACCATTCCTTCACCTCTGGCAATACGTATATTAATCACAATTTAGAAATGTGTGAAATGCCAGGCCTCCACCGTGGTTCGGATCCCACGTTAAGCTGTAGGTCCTTCATTTCATCTCACAATCACCCTACCATTACACATTAGCGTAAGTGTGTATATATCGAACGGGT
>CABFWB010000163.1:151793-174442 GCA_902151455.1 Timema bartmani | reverse complement strand
CATACCTTAAATTCATTAGCAAACATCATGGATTTCATTATTTCCTCCACGAGTTTTCCTGCCACTCTATTCACGACCATTTCCATTACCAATACAAATAGTAGTGTTGAGAGGGCACTCCCCTGCTTCACTCCGTTTTTTATTTGGAGCCCCTCCGTCCTCCCACTCTCCGTCTTAACACGACTCCTGTTATCCTCATAAATGCTTTTTACTCTCAATACAACTCCTTTATACCACATCGGCGTCCTCCATCGCTTTACAAACTTTATTTCTGTCCACGCTATCATATATATGCATTCTCAACATCTATAAATACTATTAATAAGTATCTCAAATTCATACCTTCTTTCTATCAGCTTTCGTATGGTAAAGATCGAGTCTATTGTAGAACTTTGTTCCCTAAATCCGTGCTGTTCCTCATTTAACAATGTACATTGAAGAGAACATTGATTTTAAAAATAACACTATGATAAGTAATTCTTACTAGTTTTATTGTACACTGAAAAGTACACTTGGTTGATCGTGTTCTGGCTGTTATTCATAAAAACTATCTTATCTAAATTTGACGAGTAGTTTTAGCTATAATTAAAACTACACAAGACCTGTACTGTCTGGTTTTACGGTAACTGAAAAATTGAGTTCAAATCTCGCTCGAGTGTACCGCGATCACCCCCTCTCCCCCCATAATCCCCCGCAAAATAATATATTTTTACTCAACCCAAATGTTGCTACATTTCAACAGAGTTCTACCTTCCTCCTTCATATCTAAGTTGTGTAATTATATACATATACTGGGTGGGTAGTAAGACACAAAGTACGACAGTAACTATACTATTAATATGTATTATAGTTGTATTTAAAAAAATCCAAAAACTTAGTTAAATCGGTAGTGTGTTTGTCTACTGAGCTAAGGATCCCGGGTTTGATTCCCGGCATGGCTTGAAAATTCATCATTGGTGAAATGTGAGTTTACCCTTTCACAATGATGTATTAATGGTCAGGGACTGGATGTTGTGTCTGTTCTAGTCTTAAGTTATATTATAGGGCATATGAATCTACGAAAGTCCTAGCAGGCCGGTAGTGGAAAATATATGGCTTGAATAAAAAACTGACCTAGGCTACAGGCTGGAAACAGTAATGGATGTAAGTATTACAAAAATGACAGTATTGGTGAGTACAAGTACCTGCTTTCACACGTAGTAGACAAACGTAAGGAAAGTTAAATTCACTACAGCCTCTTTTCTACCACGTGACACAGAGAATAAAAGTTGGTCGAACCAAGTACCTCTAAGGGTAAGAAGAAGTCTTAGAAGAGGTGTCAGCAGCTATTCTGACTTCAACCCGAGGTACCAAGGATCTCTTTCTGATAGGATACATTGGAGTTCCATTTCCTATCCTCTTTTCAGACAAATGCTCGCTCTCCTGTTTTTAGGTTAGGTATTTTGTCTGCGCCATTCCATATTGAACCTGGAGTGAACTTATAAAATAAAATAATATACATATATGATAAATCGACCACCTTTGTGGTCTAGGGGTGAGATATAGTATCACATTCCACAGCAACAGCACAATCATTTCACCTTCAAATCGGGCCGCAACAGCACATTCCACAGACATTCGGGTCACAAAAGAACACCCCTACAGCAACTCAGACAGCAACAGTAAATGCCACAAGGAACACAAAATCCACCTTTCGAGACTGCCATGCCAGGTGACGGACGTAAGCTCATCTCTTGTGGATTATTTGACAACGTTTAAGGACAATCCGTAGAATTCTAAATAAAGTGTTTATATATAATATCTTACTGACATTCCTGCCTACAGATCCAGAGGTCATGGGTTCGATCCCGGGCGCTTCCAGGTTTTTCTGTGAAGCATTGGGTCTCAAATGGGGTCGACTCAGCCTCGTGAGGACAATTGGGGGGAGCAAAACAGTAATAGTTTTGGTCTAAGAAACTGAGACTACCAGCTGGAGGGCTCGTTGTGCTGACTACATGACACTCTATACCCGCAAATGTTGGCACTATCTTTGCCAACATGTGATGGTCGCTCTCTCGGTATAGCTCGTTTGCGATCGGTCATCATGAGGTTTTATATATTATAAATAGTCTCTCTAGTCGATTGCGTGTTATTACGTCATGTAGTCATAGTAATTACTGTCTAACAAAAGGATAACTAACAATTTAATTTAAGACGTTAAACGTGAGGAAGAACCTAAAAACTAAATAGATCGGAACAAAAGAGATGAATACATTGATGAGTGATAGGAAAGTTACATTTTGAGAATCAATTCCATTTGTACCTGGCCGAGATTCTAATCTGAGTCCTCGTCAACTGTGACATATGCGATATGAATTTAGGGCCTTAGAAAATTATATTAGTAGGTTTTTCATCAAGTTTATTAACGGGATAATTTAAAGGGTAAAACTAGGAAAGTAATTTAAAGAAAGTGCATCCACATTAGCGTGGATTTTTTCATTTATTTGTTGTATTTAGCTTACACTTTATGAACCGACTGAATATATCAGCACTCGACTTATAAACTAACTTAAAATCTAGAACAGGCACAACACTTATCCCCCGGCCGTCAATTCATCATTGTGAAAGGTGAAAATCACATTTCACCAAATATAGAAAGTTCGGCCATGCCAGGAATAGATACCAGGACCTTTAGCTAAAAATACAGACATGCTACAGACTGAGCTAAGGTGTTGGATAATAGGCCAAAAAGCGAGTGATTTTTTTTAGCACCGCGTATTTACTACCCGTTTGGTTTATACTCTTATATAGGCCTACTAATTACGCTAACGATTTTAAGGATTAGGAAGATTATAATATGATGAAGTGTACTCGTATTTGCATGGAGAGAGAGTGGAAAACCATTATATAAAAACCTTCCCCAGTACACTCAACCGAGATTTGAACCTTGATCTCCCCATCGTTGGTAGTCTACTCTACTGCGAGAGTAGCGCCTTAGACCATGCGGCACTAAAGCAGATGATTGATAATTCAAGTGTGATAACCCATCCTAGGGCACCCATCCGAGATTTTAACCTCGACCTCCCCGTCACCGACAATACACTCTATTGGCAAGCCTGACACTTTAAAACCGCGGAGCCACCATTCGAGCCGCATGTACCCAAATCATTTCTTCTCTAACCCACGAGTCAAGTTGGCAACAGAGACTTCCTCCTTTGTTTAATTTTAGCGTAGAATGGTATAGAAGGGGCTCTGACTCATTAAAGAATAATTCTGTTGTACCTGACTCATCTACGTTGCTCAGCCCTAGAGGTAAAACAAAGTCACTCTTAAAATACAGGTTTTCAACACACAGTGGAAACCTACGTAGACAGAGCATTAATTAAATTAAACAACGTTAGAAAGAAAATAAATATAGAGCTTTGGTTTCAAATGTCGAAAGGTCGAAATGTGCAAATATTTTGTAGAAAGATTAAACATGAAAGAATGGCATATATTTAACTAGATAAAGAATTTGCTTTAGTTTACAGCTTAACAGTTTTACAAGTTAATTTTTGGATTAAAACAATTTGCATATTAAATAACAATAAAAGGGTGAAGATTATTTACCTGTAATATGATCACATTTGAAACATATTTAGTGAAATATTTCATAAGTTAAAAGAATAGAGCTAGTAGTTTTGGTTTATTTCATACAATGGCCGCACTTCAAAATATATAAATAATTTAATTTATCATTTTTAAAATTCTGAGAAATAAAATTTGGAAATGAGAACATTTCGTCTATTATGATGGCCTATTATAAATATTAGTAGCCTATATTTCAATATTTATACTTTTTAAAAAACCTAGCTTATCCAAGTCACTATCAAGAACTTCTATTAAAATGGCATTGCTACAGGTTAGTGGTTTAGTGTATCAAAATGCTTAAATCATTGCAATGGCAACCACCAATGTGATATTTTTTTCCCGGGCCAGTTTCGTACTTAGTACGCCTGAAGTTCTGCGCTATAATAAATACAGGACGACACTTACCTAGAATATAGGTTTGAACAGCCTGGATTTGAAAACTACCTTCATTTGTAGAAGAGTTTGCTGATAGCTTCATCATCATGCGATGAATACATTATAAATTCTATATCAGAATTTGGAATTGATTAGGCAAAGCTTAAAAGAAAAAAGAAATTTATCTAACAATTAATTCAAACTCCAAACAATGTCGAAGACCTTGTAAATAAATTCAAAGAAATACACCCTGAAGCGAAGAAACTATTTCTTGATTTGTGTATCCCCCTGGTCCCTGCTACATCTGCAACAAGTGAAAGATTATTTTCAATGATACGCAGAGTAATAACACACCTCCAAGCCACCACGAAACAAAAACGTTTAAATCATATGTATGTTAAAGTTAAAGGTTAAGACTTAGATAGATTGCTCTAGAAATATATATAAAAAAATTAAATTTATTGATTAAACAATTGCTAAATTGGTAGAATATTAAGTGAAATTACAAGTCAAAATGTATAATTAGAATTTACTTCTGCTGGAAAAACATCTTATCAGATATAAACATTTATATACAATTAATAATGCATCATTAACTAGACCATACACGTGTTGATGACAAGTCTAAAATATATGTTGATTTGTAATCAACACTTTTTTTTTCTAGTTGATGATGCGTTATTAATTGTATATAAAAGTTTATATCTGATAATATGTTTTTCCAGCAGAAGTAAATTCTAATTATACATTTTAACTTGTAATTTCACTTAATCTTCTACCAATTTAGCAAAGGTTTAATCTATAAATTTAATCTTTTATATATATTTCTAGAGCAATATATCTAAGTCTTAACCTTTAATTATAACCACTCCTTAGTTTCAACTATTTTTTAGAATGTTTTCTAAAATGTCATATGTATGTTATTAACACTTATCTAGAATTATTAAATAATGTTGACATAGTGAAATAATTTATATCTGTACTCACCACACTGACTATTTCTTTTGTGTGTTCAGTGATACTAAAATTTACAAATTGCATTGTTATATCTTAATTTTAATCAAACACTATTTGGAAAACTTGTCAAGCCCTCATTAGTATTTGGTTCAAACCAATAAGTCCTACATCATAACTCTATTTAATTAAAAAAAATGTTGTCTTCCCTTCCTCTTCACTTTTATGTTTTTACTCAACCGAGCTTAACCTGGACATAACGTTATTTTGGCCTCCCCCACCCCCATGTTTTTTTGTTCAACCTAATTTAACTGGGACGTAATATAATTTTGTCTCTCCCCTCTCACCCTAGACAAAAAAGACTCCGGTATCCTTGTTTATAGTGGCACAAAATAAAAACTTATAATATTAATTTTAAAAAAAATCCAAAACAAAAGCCAGGTTTTAATGTGTCAAGCTATTGAATCATTTTATAAAAATTAAAGCTAACCAAGAACTGTTTAAACCCGTCGTTTTTAATCAGACTGATAAAACAAATGACATTATTTAATATCAATTAAAAATAAAACAAAACCTATGATGATTTTAGGGGTTCTCAATATTAGAGAAAAGAATTAAAAGGAAACTAAGAGCAAAACATCTCAAAAATACCTTACCTTAACACATTAGTTTCCAACGCCCGTCCATCCATTCGGTTGATATGATATTAGTTACGATAATGGGGTCGGTGTAGGAAGGTATAGCTTATAGAAAATATACCTGAATATGTGTGTGGAGAGAGTAAACACAGTTTAGGAAAAAATCTCAGCTCTCTCAGCCGAGATTAGAACCCTCTCCGCATCACTGAAAAACCAGATGAAATACGCGGGAAATTTAGTCCGTATGCCCTCCAATGTGGCTGAATATCTATCACAGAGCTAAGAATTTCCTCTCTTTTTTTGAAAATCACTGCGTCTAGCTACCTGTTCAGGCTACACGCATGTATTATAATTACTCTAATGAGGTAAGGATGATGAAGTAAGTATTTTAGAGGTAATACACCTGTATTTGCGTGGGGGAGAGTGGAAAACCATTTAAGAAAAAAATACCTTTGGTAAAACCAACCGGGATTAAAACCCCAATCTCCTCCACCATCAGAAGAGTCTAACAGGAGAGTGAAGCATTAGAGCATTCGGCCACTGAAGAGAGTAGGAATTTCCTCTGGGAAATTCTGATCCAATGTCCAGATTTTCTGACGAGGAGCTCTTCATAAATCCCAGCCACTTCTCTAAAACATTATCGTATTCATTCCCTCATTCATCTCTTTCCACCAAGTCAATATGACAGGCAAGTTCCCTCAATGGCGAATAGGGGAGATCCCCGTCCACATTTACTTTTTTTTTTACTCTACCTCCACAAATGAAACCAAAGAAGTTTAATGATGACGAGCCCTTGGGGCAGTGGTGGCCCATCCATCAGCCCTGTCACCGTCTCTTCCCATCTACCGCTACCTACCTCCTCCACCTCCTGATAGATGCATCGTTCGTCCGTAGGAACTATTAACATCTATTTGGGTCAGCGGACACTCATTCATATAGGGAAAAAATCTTCATAACTTTCGTTTTATGTTTCATGGAATTTTGACAATGACACAAAAGGGAGCTTTTTTTTTTTAATGAAAAACATCTTTATTAAATTAACACAAAGTCTCGAGGTCAGCAATGATTTTAAAAATCAGAATTTTCAATTTCTTGTTGAATTCATATATATGTTGCCTATGGGTCCTTAATAAATTGGTTGATATCATTTTAGAAAGGTTTTAGCGACCGTCTTGAAACTAATTTTCTAAATTAATTTTATCTAATACATTTTACAGCTAGTTTTGTGTATGTATTACTTAATGTATTAATATTTCTAGCAAATTATGATCAAAACATAATTATTGATTTTTATTTATAAAGACACAGATACATTTATGAAAATCAATTGTATTGCACCAATTCAGTTACATCTGCATCAAAAACGTGTGTTAGAACATTATCAAAATTCACATGATTTAAAACATGTTTTGAAAAGAAAAGCTTTTAGTTAAAGTGGCTGGTAATCAAAAATACATTCAAGTTATCTCAAATTAAAAAAAAAAATTTCACTTTGGCTTTTATGGAATAAAATTCCTAAAGGTAGCTCTGGTTTTAAAGTTTGACTATTTTTGACGTAAATCTATTTAACAGTATGTAGTCTCACTAATGTAGGTGCACTTCCTATAAACTACCTTCTTTATTCCTACTTCTTAAATAAATCCGTTGATAAACTTGTTTTGAAAACAATAGTTCTTTTAAAAAAAGCACCTAGCAATAAAATAAATGTTACGACCCCAATATTAGATACTTTCTCATTGTATTTTATAACCATTCAAACAAATCGATTATCAGTTGCTCTCTGCTCTCATAAAAACAAGTAGACAGTGCTATTTATAATTAAAAACGTCCCCTAAATATTATTTCACACAGCTATTTTAAAACAATTTCCAGTTTAAAAAATCATTACTCGGTAAACTACCCTTATTTTTAAAGCCAATTTTGAACGAAACCCATGAAACTGTTCCGGTTGTACCCCTGGGTATATACATAATAAAAACATAACTTTTGAGTTCGGAGGCACATGAAACGTCGAAAATTTTCAAGATAGCAATACTTTCTATATTTTAGAAAACAGAAAAGAACAGTTCATCTTAGAGTTAATAGGAACAAAAAGGCCTAATATACTAGAGCACATTACTCCAGAAAATTGGTTTTATTGGGTAATCTACCAGCATGCTGTTTAGAAACGGAAGGGACTATAAATTTAGTATGGGGCGTGTGGGTTTGACTCCGAGCATACGGAATGAGTCGGTTTTATGCACGTTGAACACAATGAAACTCCTATAAACTCCTAACAACTGTTTGCTGTTTTTGTGCAGTCCCCGTTACAGCACGTGTTGTTGTTGTAATCGCTGACGTAGGCTCTCGTGCGCTCGGTTTTACTTCAAACAAAGGCAAAAGGAATGATTCAATTACTTCCATGTTTAATGACCGCAACTATTTATTTTCTAGTTTCGTACTAGTTTTGGATTGAAAAACGTTACAAATGTTGCTTGGAGGTGGTTAAAATATTACTGCTATTTCAATTTAATATCATTATTATTTTTTTGATTTGGGTTATTCACCGTACATTTTCTAAACACAACTACACATTTCATAACGTATTGAATGATTTAACTTAAGTTGGACCCGCTTTGGTGGCCTCATGGTTTAAGGCGTAACTCTCGTAGTAGACTAGATTGCCGATGATGGGGAAATAGATCAATATTCGAATCTCGGTCGGATACGGAGTTTTTTTCAAAATTGTTTCTAACGCTCTCTTCACGCAAATGCGGGAACGCTTCCTCTAAACATAACCTTCTTCATCCCTAAAACCATTAGCGTAATTAGTACTTAAGTATATAACCCGAACGGGTAGTAAGACGTAATGCTAAGTATTAAATGCTCCCAAGTGACACTTGGGGCTATAACAGATTTTCCTGGACCTATTTGACCTCTAACTGTGAGCAAGATTGTCAAGGTGCTATAACTTAAAACGCTAAATGCTCAAGTATTTCAAGTACTGGTGAGGTTAAAGTCGTGTAATATTCAGGCGAAGGCTGATAAGGTGCCAATGATTTGGAGTTCACGATGTATCATTTTTTTTTAGCACTGCGTCCTATTACCCGTTCGGGTTACAAGCATGTTACTAACTACACAACTGTGGTAATGATGATGAAGGTATAATTTAGTGGAAATGTCCCCTCATTTGAGTGGAGGTAGAGTGGAAAATAATTTAGGGTAAAACACCCTCAATACACCCCACCTGGATCTATACCCAGATATTTCCGTTAGATTATTTGACCACTCACATAAAATTGATTCAACAAATTAGTCGACAACTATGCCCCCTGATATAAATCATTCATAGTGTATTGTGTGTAACCTTAAGCTACATCTAGACTTTGTTCCAATTGTTTCTGAGACATCCGAAAAGTTAACGTAAATGTATCAATCATTCCGTCCACACGTTCAATTAATGTCCCAATTCTCTATTGTTTATTGATGTAACATTCCATCATAATCAAGAAATTGCAACCTTGACGCTAAAGTGAATCGGAGAGAAAAAAAAATTACCATCTTTTTGACAGCTCATTTCCAAAAGACCTCGACTCTACAAATAAAGTTATTCAAATAGCTTACATAGAACAATGTTTATGTTCGCACTATAATGTACATAAATAATGAAATAGTTTTATTTATAGCTTCAACTCAATTCAAGAGAGAACGTAAAAAAATATTACCGTTCACATTTTTCTGTATATTTCACGTTCGCCTCACGAGTTTTAACTTTTCCACGCGGATAAAACACAATGTTTAAAAACGATTTATATTACAACGAAGATCTCATAAACTACGGAAGTCACATCAAAGCTGATGTATTACTGAACAGAGGATACATATAAAAACAAAACATGCAGGTAATTATATTCATCCAGTCTACGGAATGAACTACTTACAAACGGAAATATAGAAAACAGACGATAATGAACATGAACAACGGCAACGTGTCGATAGTTTCGACATTTCAATGGGAGCTTTATTTTGTGATCCCACCAGCAGTGCTGATAGGGAATGGTGATTCTGACTTTGATCTGGGAGGCTTGGGTTTCAGTCCTAATCGGGTGCACTAAGGTTTTATGTTATTTGTCATCTTACTTAATGGGTTGTCATTGGGGTTAACACGCCTTACTCTGACCCAGAAGGCTGATATTGTACACGGGGTTAGATTAGGCGCTATCACTCTTAACCTTGACACTGGATGCCAGAATTCCATAACGTTACGGCTCTGGTTAAAGTTCCTGCATTAAAAAAAATATTTGCAGTATTTACCGTGTACTTTATAAACCTACTGATTATATCAGAACACGATTTAGAAACTAACTTAAGTCTAGGACAGACATAACATCCATCCCCTGGCCGGTAATTCATCACTGTTAAAGGGAAACCCCACATTTCACCAAAGATAATTTTTTTTACTATGCCAGGAATCGAACCCTGGAATCTTAGTTCATTAGACAGACACATTATTGACTGAGCTAAGGTGTAGGACTAAGTGCTTGTAAAAAAAATAGCGAAAATATTGAAACCCGCTTTGATGGCCGCACGGTCTAACGCGCTACTCTCACAGTAAACTATACTGCTGATAATGTGGAGATCAAGGTTCGAATCTTGGTCAGGTGGACTGAGGGGGACTTTAAAAAAATGGCTTTCCACTTTCCCTCCACGCAAATGTGGGTACACCTCCTATAAATATAACCTTCCTAATCCCTAGAGCCATTAGCGTAATTAGTACACAGGCGTATAACCCGAACGGGTAGTAAGACGTGGTTCTAGAATTTATAGTAATAAATGGCTTAATTTAGCAAGAAAAGGATCGGCGAGTTTGAGAAAGACAAAATTTACTGTCATTCGCCTGGAGGTTGAATGTAAAAACGCCTTTGAGAAGCAAATATATGATGATTCTTGACCGCTGGGTTGTAATCAAGCGTACAATATTCCTTTTTACAACTCATCAGTGTATGTTATCCGGTTGCATAAATAAGGGGCAATATATAATTTGTTAACGCTCACATATTTCGTGCACTAAAAATGTTAGGCGTATTAAAGACTCAAACAATACATAGAAGTGCTACGTGCTACGTGCTACGTGCTAATGATGCCTCGACCTTGTTTTACAGTAAAACTTTAATAAGGGACTTGTTAAACAGCTAGAAAAGCTATTAAATCTACATTCACGTATTCATACGCCCAGTCATGTGGTCTGCAACTATCAATTAGTTGACTTCAGTGATATTAAGGAGAAATGCTAGCCTTAAAATCCGTTGTTCATGGGTTCAAACCCAGGCGAGGTAAACGGGTTTTTCTTGAACGATGAAAATTCCCTAGAACAATTTCCTTCGGAGAGGAATTACAGTAAAACCGTCTGTCGCAGGTCGATTGTGGTGTGTAAAAGAACCCTGGAAGGTATGTGAAAATACCTTCCCAGCAAAATTGTTAGGCCCTTTCACTCGCACTCATAGAAGTTCTCGTGTGCTGATATAGTCAATTGGTTTAGAAAGTGCACCTACTATATCTAAAATAAATTAATTAACAAACTATCAACTATCATAAATATTACTATAAATACCTATGAAATAACACTTAAAATGTAGTAAAATACTACAAATTTTGGCCGGAAAAATATGTTTACATTTTCTAAAACTTTCTACCTACCGGAATTCCAATATAGTTAAAGTTTCATTCTAATACAATGTGCATAATATTTACTTGATAATAGAGATGTAAAGTTACTAATACTGGCTACCTCAATTCCAACCAAATCAAGTATCATACGTTATGAAATATTATCAAATGAATGAAATTCACTAAAGAAAAATGTCAACAAGCAAATTTAACATGAAAATACGAGTATAATTATATTTATTGAATGAAGGTGAATGACATTGAAACTCAGAACCACAAAAAATGTCTGGACTAGATTGTGAGGCTGTGGTTTTAACCTTCACCCAGAAAAACCTCTCAATCTAAACAGTTCTCTTTCTACTTTAACATGAATGTTGATGTGGACTTGTAAAACAAATTAGGGTTCTATCAACATTTGCGAGGCAACATGTGAAATATCTAGATCTCGGAATAAGAAGGTGCTAAGCCCGATTTTATGAAACATATTGTTGGTATATAATATATATATATATACTTGTATGTATGCATGCATGTATGTATGTACGTATATATATATGCGTTTATGTATGTATATATGTATGAATGTATGTAGGCCTATGTTTGTAGGCCTATACATATTTTTATTTATTTTTATATGTATATACACTATTTAATAAGAATTTCACACAAATTTTCAGGAGCATTGGATAACATATTAATTATTATATATTACTTTGAAGCAAAAATAATTATCATATTTTAGGATAATATCTTTTGTGCACATCATCATGCTGATCATCTGAACTATCTGCATATTCACCCAAATAGGATAGGGATGAGTAAATTAAAGAAATAAGAGGAAGTGTGTCCTCATTTGTGTGGAGGAAAATGGGATAGCAATTAACAAATCCCACTTTAGTACAGCTGCCCGAGACCTGCCCATCACTGAAAAATTAGACAACGAGAATGACGCCTTTGTCGATGTGCGGGCGGTTGTTAAAACATTTATAACTTTGAAATGTATGTAGTTTCTTTCTCACAAAAGGTTAAACATACCTTTATATTATTAAATTTTAAAAGTTTACTAAATCGACAACCACGCATTTCTACGCAAAGCCATATATTTTACAACTATGAATTTTGACAAAAGGTTTTAATTTTTTCAGGTTTAAAATACATATAGTGGCTTTATGTCAATGTTGGTTAGTTTACATCTATTTTCTATATTTTCTTGAAGGCTCTCTTCGTGATGGCTTGACTATATGGCGGCCATCATAGGATGAAACTTATCTGAAAACTCAAAACATTACGAAATCAACTTTATATATATTCATAGGTCATATCGCACTGTGAAGGTGTCACTTTTAACATGTTATGCAAATTTTATAAATATTGAATTTCAAGAGTAAATTTTAACATAAACTAACATTATATTAAAATGTTTGTCCAAAGAGTCGAATCATCTTAGGAAGGACTACTTTAATGTATTCATACGCTTAGCCTTGTGTTATCCTTCTGCCATTTATTACAAACAGTGTCAATTTTTACAACTATTGTATAAGGAATGTAGAATGTTGTCGTTAATATTAAAATAAAGTAGCTTAGGTCCTTTTGTGAGGAATATCTTTATGCACGACATATATAGAGTTTTAGTTTGTTATTAAATTAATTTATATTCATACTGGGGATTAATTTCTTGTTTGATGATTTGATTTATAATATATTAAATGGGTATTAATCAACATTCAATCACGTTTTGTTATAATTACGCTATTGATTGATTTAATGTGAATTTTTTTTTATGATTTGCTTTATTTATTTTTTCTTTGGTAAATTATGTATGGTCAAAATTATATGCATGGATATTATATAAATAGTTATAATATGTTGATTTTTATATCTGTATTAACAATAATATTGATAGTTACTATACTAAATTTAACTAAACATTTTTTGGGTGAGATGGTTTAGTGTATTATTGTTTAGTTTAGTTTTCTCAAAGTTGGCTACTTTAGATTTATCTTCTAAGAGAGAATTTATTTGTAAATTAGACTTTTTCTGACGTTCCTATAAAACCGGAGGTATGCGACTTCCTTCCTTCTGCTTCTAGCATCTGTATATCGTGACGTCACGGTGTTAAGTCTAAGGATGGATGGGGCGACATTCATCATGGTCCAAGATCCCAATACGTCTTCTTCCCAACAATACGCGTCGTGCTAATTTAAAACAACCGCTTGGGGCGACCACGACGTAAAGATATCAACAAAAGGGGTTACGTGGCCTCATAGTATGTGAGAGTGATTTATAAGCTACGTACGATACGTTTGAGAATACCCGCGGTTTTCTCATTTGTAGATATTTAAAAATAAAACTTTAGATAAAAACGTCTGTCTTCTTCTCAACAGTAAAAGTTAATAATTGTTTAAAGTCTGTTTTTATGGCTGAAGGGTTAATACCGTGCATGCCAATTTTAATATATTATAGTTTTGCTAAAAACTATTTTTCTCTTAATTAGTAGCTTTTAGATCTTCTACCATTATTATGATCTTCTTGTACTTAAAAAATAAATGGTACGGAACTCCGCACGGACTTTCTCACTCCATTGTTTAAATATTGAGATATTTACTCAAAACTCATAATACACATGAAATTAAATCATATACATTAACAAACCCAAGCTATTTTCGACATTTTTTTAGGGGTTGCACATCTTATGGTTATTGCATTGCCATTAAATTCTTCATTTATAAATTTAGACCAATAAAAAAGGTAAATATTGACTATTGAGTCCAAAATGAAAGAGATAGACCATTGCTGTGTAAACATTCCACCTAAGAGGTTAAAGGAAAAAGAACATACACTTTTTGAGGAACTTACTTATTTACTTACTCTATGGCATTAGAGAATTATTGCGTTACAATTTTCGTAGTATCTCTGTACAACTAAGGGTCACAAAATTGTATTAATATATTTGCCAATATCTCAGGAACTATTGGTTTTATAGATATATATTTCAAATAAAAGTTTTTTATTTTTAATAGTTTGCAATGATAAGTTATTTTGTATCTCAAATAGTTGCGGAAATACGGAAAGTTCCGCTTCTGTAAGATATCCTAAAAGTAATTTCCATAGGAAAATGAAAATAGACATTTTATTAATAATCTTAATCAACATTTAGATACGAATTTTAATCCAAATCGTTAGAGTCAATTTTGAGAAAATCGATTTATTTCTCTTTTGGCCCTTTATTAAACCACCCTTAATTTTAGGGTTAAGCAGACACGTAGACAGACGGCATTGAAAAAAAACTTTGGATTTGGGGGGTCATGAAACGTCAACATCCATCAAAATATCGAGTTCGATTTTTTTTGACGATCACAATACTTTCTATACCTGTAAGGCAGCAAGAAGGTAAAAGTATTCAATAAAGAAGGAGGAAAATAACAACGGTGACGTCATAGCAAACGTCACAATTGGCGTTATTTTTGACTAATCCCTTTATAAAATTTATTTTGAAAGTCAATACTACTTTATTTTAGGTTTCAATTGAAATTGGCGAGAAATGAAAATATTACAAAACTTTTTAAAAGTATACGATAGAATAAAATATATCTGGGTGCTTCTCTAGATAAAAAAAAGTGGTATTGTGAACCGCACTGCACCCTTTTCGCTCTTTTTCTTAAAAATAGATATATTTACTCAAAACATGTAAGATGTGAAACTAAATAATACACATTGTTGCAGAGACACTCAAACAAAGAGCTCCAATAAAATAATATACAATATTTTAGAAGCATATTAAGAAAAATGTAACATCTCTGTCCACCAAAGAATGTAACGATATATATATATATATATATACACATACACTAATATCACATAAGCTGTTGGTTTTATAATTTTATATGTCAGTTAAATGTTTTTTATTAGTACTACAACTTTTCAACAATAGGTTATTTCGTATCTTAAAGCATTGCGAAGATATGATAGTCAAATTGGAAATTTCCACTTATGTAAAGTGCTCTTAAAGTCATTTTTATGATAAAATAAGAGTTTATATTTTGCCTGTAATTTTAAAACATACCTATATAAAAAATTTAATCAAAATAGCTAAAGCCAATTTTGAAAAAGATCAATTTGTTTTGTTGAAACCCTAAAGTAAACTATTTTTAATTCAAGAGTTGGATGGATAATTCCAAAAACCACTTTGAGGAATCTTATGAAAACGCTTGATAACAAGTTTTAGCCCGATCGATAAAATAGTTTCGGCTCTAATCCCAGTAACAGAAGGCAGACAGATGGTATTGCAAAAAAATACTTTTTTGTGTTCAAGGGGTCAATAAAGGTCGGCATTATATTTTATCAAAGTTTGGAGTTCAATATTTTTGACGATCACAATACTTCAATCTCCGAGGGGTGCGAGAAGTACAAGTAGGACTATTCATTATATATTTTATCTCTATAAGAAAATCTTCTTTTCACTTTTTGAGAAACATCTTGTTTTCTAAGGAAGGAGGTAGAGGACAAATAAAAGGAAACGAACACATTATGTTTTTACAATAAAATGTAGAATGTAGTTCACATTTTACATTGCTGCCACTGGACAAAGAGACTGCCTCTAAAAGAAAATCGTTCGTTAACGCCCAGTAAATTAAAATAGGCTTGATTTTATTTGAACTATTGGTATTTATTATTTTACTAACGCAAACATTTTGTTGTAGTACTTATTAAACGATTAAAACAACTAAATAATATAATTCATAATAGGTCACAAAAATCTTTGGATTTAAGGGAATCTGTTATATAATATTAAGCTTATATGCATTTAAAGAAATATTCAATAATAATTATGTTATGCTTATTGTTATTTTGTTTTATGATAATTATTTAAAAGGAGTGTCTTTTTGCATGGCTATAAAATTCATTAATACGTATTAACTTATATTTTTGTTACCACTATAGCTTAATTTAGAAAGAAGTTTCATTTTTGGTAGACGTTTGCTGTTTTATTTATTATGTTGATTATTAATGGAATACAGTTAACTAAGTATATTCTGAGGCAGTACGATAATATGCCACCATTTTCATTATTTACGTTGAATAATTTACTTTTGAGAAGACACAATCAAACGGCGCAAATTTTCTCTTATACCATGCCTTATCTTTTTAGTGAATATCAATCTAGGTAAATATTGCAAAGCTTCTCTGGTATATTTATTTGCAACGTTAAATAAATCTAGGCCCAGCTGCTCTTCTGCTGAAACTCACCCTTTAGTTGAATGATTTTTTACATTTTGCAAAGAAGTAAGTTATTGGCCAGGGAAGTTACAAAAGCATTTTGAAATAAAACTCTATCAAAATTTATAGAAATTAGTCCATATATAATTCCCAATTTCATGTTCCTTCAGCGTAGCATTGGTGGGCATGTGGACAAAGGTGTCAGTCTAGTTTTCCAGTAATAGAAAGGTTATAGGTTTTGAATCCCTGCAGGCTGGTACTAATATGTTTTTACTCACCACATTATTTTTTAATATTCTCCTACACAAATTCGGGCACATTATCTCTACGTTATAATTTTATTAATTCTGCCCCATTAGTTTAAAACATGCAAATAGCTTGGATTGGTAGTAAGACGTGGATAATGGCGTAAAAACATTATACTAGAATATATTCACAAAGTTATAGCCTTGTTTATACCTTAAGTCAAATAATTTGCTAGGTGGAGTACACCATTATCCCCTTCCCTCTCCTTTGATTAGCTATGTCAAGAGCGCAGCCTTATACTACGAAAACATTTTCTTTGATAGCCACTAAAAAATATAAAAACATGTATGCTACATTTCCTACACAAAAGCATTTTATAAGATTCAGCACTGTTCACCTATGATTAATCAATAGCAATAATACTTTATTAGGGTGGGGGTGTAGGAAACTTTAGTTAATTTGTAGTTTTTATAGTAAAATATTTTTTCTGCCAAAATAATTCAAATAATTCTCCAATAGAAATATAGAGTTTAATTTTCTTCACACGGTGGTATCAACAGTTGTTGAATACATGTCAATGATGTCTTGGAATTTAAAGACAACTTTTTCTCTCCATTTAGAAAGTTTCTCATCCAACGACGCTATGCTTATGACAGATATTCAACAACTGTTGATATCACCACGTGAGAAAAATTAATGTCAGTGTTTCTGCTGGAGGAATATTTGATTTATTTTGGCTAAACATTTTTTTTTTCTATAAAAACTGATAAAACACTGGCTTTAACTCGCGTTCCATACATTCCCACTTTAAACTACATAATTTACCAAGAATGATGACTTTCGCGAATCCTCCATTAACTTATTTTCTACCTATATTGATCCATTCTATGGATCGCTTCCCGTCAAATCTTAGCCATAAAAATTATGTTGAATTTTTAAAGAAAAAGGGAAGTCGAAGCAAAGCTTGAAACAGACGAAGCAAAGCCGAATCTGAAGATGAAATTTTTGTAGTTGTCACGTAGCACTACTTTTGATTTTAAAATATCCATGAAATGCAAAGAGACATATCTGAGTTTATCTATGCTTACGGTATAAATTGCCATTTAATCTATAATCAGTTTTAAAATAATGTTTTGTAGCTGTTATCAAAAATGACTTTTAAGTTAAAATATATCATATTTGGTGAGATATTTCAAATCTATTCATAGTAATAAAGAAGTTTGTTTCTTTTTTTCAAATCTAAGATGCCAAAGTTATCGTGGGTGTCGAAGAGCTAGATAGGGAAAATTTGACATTCGTCTTACAACGTTTTGAAGCTTCACACAATCCTATTAAACATAATTAAAAAGGTGCACTATTTTGGGTTTTGTGTGAGAAGGCAACTGGATATTCCCTTTAATTGCTTAATCCACCTACCAACTTGGTTGAAATAATGTGCTGGTAGTTGAATGAATGTGCTGGTTGAACTTTTAAAGTAAATAGGAGAATGGTGAATAAGACAACATCCAAATCACAAAAGCACGTCGCATGACTCAAGTCTGTGACAAAACAACAGGACCGAGATCTGCAGAGAAGAAGGTACCATGGTATATGTTTAGGAGGAAGTAGAAACAATTTGTAGCGGTTATAGTGAAAGGAGTGAGAGAAGAGCTGCTAAGCTGCTCATATATCACAAGAGAGGGGCCGCCCGTTAGGCATCTCTCTTCAGCGCCAGGTGGCACAAACATTGCGGCTGTCACAACAACAACTACAACAAAACTAGAATAAGGACTCTGGCTGTCTCGTGCTTTTACGAGCCATCCGCTTCTTCAAAAGACATCTGGAAACGTTGCTCCTCTGAAATATTCCCACATGTCATCAGTAAACGCCACGTTATAAGCTTTTCAAAATATATGAAAATAATTATTGCAAAATGTCATCATAATTGTGTCAAGAGTTCAATAAAGTGACGTGCAATCTGCCAAAGGGGACAGCTTAAGAATACATTAATATCTCCAAAGTGTGTTTGTAAGAACTTTCAGAATTTAGTTTTGCCTCCGTCCATCCGAATATTTACATTAATTAGTTAATTAATGTATGATTTTTATAAAGTGTATTCACATATAGGTGGAGGGAGAGTGATAAAATATTCAGGAAAACAAATCTCAATCCACCCAACCAATGATTCGAACCTCCCATTTATGAACCAACCAGAAGACAAGACAAGTCTAATACATTTTGTACCATTCAATATTTTATGGTTCATTGTAATTTTTGAAACCAATAAAGGTTCTATGTAACTATTATTTCATACTCAATAGGAGATCTCTTATTAATGATTACTTTATCACCTTTAAACATAGCAATGCTAATTTGAGTAAATTTAATTTTATGTGGAGAAAGTACAGAAAAGAGTAAAAAACATATTTCTCTATGAATCCTTTTGCAAACACAAAATGTTGTACCTCAAAACCAAAAGTTGAAATAAGTTTCCCTTAAAAAGAGTAAAAATAATAACATAAATTTACTCATCAATTCGCTCTTGGTAACAACTCACATTTCCCTTTAATTTCCTGGGGTAGCCCATCCAGATGTGCACTGTAGACAGATTGATTAATAAACACAAAACTTGCAAATAGGTTGCTTTACATTAATCATGTAGACATACAGGCCTATCTGGTGAAAGTTTGTAAATCTCCATACATACGTATTTTAAAAGAATCGAACTTTATAATAATGTTATTCAAGACATATATATTTTTTTAACAATATTCTAAGCTTAAGAAAAGTAGTCAAATTAAAATTTTCTCAAGACGAGCTCAGTTTTCATTTTAAATGTTTATTAAAAGTTAATTTGAAATGGATTTTAAAAACTGACAAAGCATTTTATTTCGTTTATAATATAACGTTTTATTTAAACTTAAATGTATACATTTCTTTACATTTTATAGCCATTCACCCATGGGAAACAAACACTATTTTACACATGTGTGCGTAGTCAATTTTCATTATTTTATGGTAAACTAGCTGGCGTACCCGTTATTCACACGGATAATCTATAAAGTAGCTTTGTTATTTTTAGTATATAGAATTAACTACATAGTATGGTAACCAAATATTAAATCATATTTAAATATTAATCGTTTATTGGTTTAGACAGTGATACAAAACGCAAAGGTAAGTTGACTAATACACAATGTTAAAATAGAGATATATTCTGAACATGTTTTAAAAGCTGACATTTCTTTTGAAGATTAAGTTATAACTTCTCTATACACAATACTTTGAACTCCTACCTGTTCGTGCTGATAAAAAAAGAAAGTGTGTCACAGCATAAATAATTGGTTGTTAATGGGTTGTAACTAAACCTAATCAAAAGTATTTTAGCATAGTTTTTACTTTATTTACCCCGTTTACCCATTCTACCCATTTTACCCTTTTTGCACTTTTGAAACCTTTTTAACTTTTTACCACGTTTACTCTAAATAATACCCTTTTTATCGCTTTTTTTTCCTTATTGCCTTATTTACCCTTTTTATCCTCTTTACCTTTTTCGCTCGGTTCACGCTTTTCAGCACGTAAACCTTTTACCCTTTTTTTTACACTGCTTACTCCTTTTAGCCCTTTTGAGGCTTTTTAATCTTCCTACCTTTTTTATTTCTTTTTATCCCTTTTAACCTTTATACCTATATATTTTTTAATGATTCTCTTTTATGCTTTGCAAACAATTTTACTCTTTTTTCTATTTTTACCACTTTTTCTCGGTTTCCTCTTTCTCCCCTTTTCTTAATTTTTATCCTTTTTTTAATATTTTCTTCTTTACTATTTTATGGTCTTTTTGCCCTTTTAGCCCCTTTTCACATTAATTACCTTGCTTAGACCCCGATAAATATTTTAGGGTAAAAGGTTAAAAAGTTTGAAAGTTATAAAAAGGGTAGAAAGAATAAAATGGGTAAAAACGTATTGATACATAAAAGGTATTTATTAAAAATAAATCACAGCATCTAACTATTAATATAACATGGCACTATGAGGAGAAGCGTTTGTGGTAGATACAAAATTCTTCTTGTTTACTCTCCATGGCAGCTTAACTTCCATGGCCCCCAAACTTCCATGGCCCCCAAACTTCCATGGCCCCCAAACTACCATGGCCACCAAACTTCCTTGGCCACCAAATTTCCATGGCCACCAAACGACACTACAAATTGTATAGACAACAAACAGTACACCCGACCAAAACTCGAACCTCGATATCCCCGTCATCGGCAGTCTATTATGCTACTAAACGTAATGAGATTGTCACAATATATTATAGATAAATAGTTCATGATCATTTATAACGTTCAATTTAGGGTTTCTATTTTTGCAACCAAATAATTTAGTATTTGATAAGAATCTCTGCATTGAGTTCTGAATTATTAGCTCAGTAAGTTGTACGACTGACTACTGAGCAAAGGGTCTCGAGCTCGATTACCATAGTGGCTGAAGAATATATTATCGGTGAAATGGTCCACAGTGGTGTATGGACGGCCGAGGAAGTGTGTGTTGTATGTGCTCTAAAACTAATTTAGTTGGTAAGTCGTTGTGACATCAATTTTATGTGGCCTTGTAGCCGTAATGTAAGGTAGTAAATTTAATCAATGTAGCAGTGTACCACACTGGTAGGGGACTGGTCGTAGTCTAAAGCAGCGGTAGTAACCTACGACCTGAGGGGTAGATTCGGTCCACCAACTGATTTTATCTGGCCCAACAAAAGATTTAGCAAACAAACAGCTGGGATAGTAAAAATACACTAATCACTTGTCACATCTCGAAAATAAGGCATCGGACGACATTAGTTATTTAACATTATCGGATTTTTTTTTGTTATAAGAGGAAGAGGAACTACGCGAAATGGTGTATATTATTTATTTCAACATTTAATAGACAGTATTAGATTATACAAACGATCGCTACACTTCTTTTAGAATCCCATCTCAAATTTATTTTAAATTATTGTGTGTGTGTGTGTGTGTGTAAATCTCGTTTTACTACCTGTCTGAGCTATCCACACTTAATTACACTATTGACGAAGGTATAAGTTAGATGAAATACACCCACATTGGCGCGAAGGAAGAATGGGAGACTAACCACTTAGGGAAAGCAACCTTCAGGACACTCAGCTGGGATTAAAACCCCCAACCTCAGTGGAAAATTAGATTGAATGTGCTAGATGAGCTTAAAATTATACTTTTCGGTTATTATGATTTCATTTTACAATATTTTTTTTTCATTGGCAGGGCATCCACATTCTATAATTATATAGAAATAAGAACTTTTAAGTAGTGTTATGAATGTAGAGAGAAAAACTATTTAGAAAAGCTTTCCTTACCCCTTCTGGAATTTGAACCCTAGCCTCCTTGACACCAGCATATCAAACTATAGTCCAATTTTCTTATGAATGGCCTTCTGAAAGGCTTTTATTACTACCAGATCCCTAATATATAGTAGTACTCTAGTAGAGAAAAAAGCCTTCCAGTTGGTATTTGTAAGAACCTCGGAATATAGATGAGCCGGACGTTTAATCCACAAGACCACCGATGTGAGTTTTCTTAGAGAATACTCAGCCAACAAATTGTTGTACTAAATTATAATTTTGAGTGCTGGAGGGATAGTAAAAGTTACAACTACAGTTCCACATTTTAAATTTAAAAATAAAACCCTCCAACTATTTCGACTTGGGGGGAGGGGGGAAGTAAACCAGTGCTTCAGAAACACACAATACCGGATCCTCGTTTCACGAAACTCATCCCTTACGCTCATGAAGAACGCGATGTAACCCCCTCCCTCTGCCCCCACCCCTTGTCATAAACCATTGTGAGATGTTGTCGCAGGTATTGTGACGTCATACGACGTCGTGGAATGGGATATGGTAAATAGGGCGAGCGGGGCGACACGGTTCTTGAATGGGTCAGGTCGGGGTGAGGGGGGGGGGGGGGAAAGGGG
>CABFWB010000163.1:141148-151727 GCA_902151455.1 Timema bartmani | reverse complement strand
GGGGGGGGGGGGGGGGGGGGGGGTGAAAGGGGTGTTAAGAAGAGTAGTAAAAGAGAACCAGAGGGGGGAAGAGGATGCGAAGGTGAGAGAAGGCATGTGTCAAGTTCACACACAAGCCCTTACAAGAATCGGAGTCGCGCGTGAAGGAATCCTGCAAGTATGGCGTAGTTTGTTGGGGTTACAAGAGGGAGTTATTTCGAAGGAGTCGAATGCGAGGCTCGCTGTATTCATTACAATTCAGTTGCATTCTATGCGCATATATACTAATTATATTAATGGTTTTAAAGATGAGAAGGGTTATATATAAATATGTGTACCCGCATTTGCGTGGGAAACTATTTTGGAAAAACCACCCTTAGTACACCCAACTGAGATTCGAACCTCAATCGCCCATCATCGGCAGTCCAGTCTACTGCGAGAATGATGTTTTAGAATATGCGCCCACCGAAATGGGTATGAGGAAGGTTGAATCTAAACAAGTGTACCCATATTTGAGTGGAGATAAGAGTGGTAAACCATTTCGGGAAAAAAAAACACCCTTCGTACACCCGGACGGTGTTCGAACCCCGATATTACCCTCATCGGCATTCCAGTCCAACTCAAGAGTGACGCCATACTTAGATTATGTGGAAAAAAAAGAGTTAATTTTAAGGGTAGTATGCTTTGGCCCAAAAATACGCCTGGGTCAAAAAAATTGTATTCAATGATATTTTTACTTTCTTATAGAACTAGCAACAGCCAACTCATGATTGAAGAAATTATTATAGAAAGTATTGTAATCGTGAAAATTTTCGACCTCTAAATTATAATGAATCTTTATGTTTTATGTGTGTCTGAATCCAAAAAAGTGAATTTTACAAATTCTATCCGTCTCCATGGTTGTCTGTCTGACCATGACCATAGATCTGAAATGGTTTTATGGATTTTGTTCAAACTTGATATTTAGATGTCACGGGAAGGTTATTTTGATTTTGACCTTAGTCCTAAAACTAAGGGTAGTTTACTGATGACTTATTAAATATATAAATATATTTATACACATATATAACTTTTTATCTCATTTATTTGAGGTGTTTTAACGTGCACTTTCTGAACCAAATGATTATAATATCAACACACGACTTATAAACTAAACTAAATCTAGAACAGACACAACATCCAGCCCGTGGCCGTTAATCCATCACTGTGAAAGGGTAAACCCCAAATTTCACCAATGCTAAATTATTCAACCCTTCCGGAAATCAATCCCGGGAGCCTTAGATCAATAGACAGACACGCTATCGACTGAGTTAAGGTGTTGGATTACATCTAACAGTTTTGTTAAAAATGGGTTTCTGTTAAGTTTTTTCATTATAAGTAGTTATACATAAGTATTTGTTTTTATTTAAAAACATCCTTTTATAGTAGTTTACTGGTTACTGATTTTTGAAAAATAAAATTAATTTTTCAATGGAACGATTTTACTCAAAAGTGATATTTGGAGACTATTTTACCTGATAATGTTTGTTGTTTTTTCTAAAATAAATTAATTTAATCATAGTATAATAATTATGACAAATTTTAGATAATTTTAAATATTTCAAAAATGGCCTTTAAGTTTGAGTTCAAAAAGGGTATCTGGGAATAATTTCTCTTGATAACTAAGAATTTATTTTTATAGGTACACACAAATCATTTTATGGCAGTTTTAAAATAATTTAATTTTTTTTTCCAAGGCTTCATACATTATATGAGAAAGTTTGTACTATTGTGTCGCAGCATTAAAGAATATAAGACCCACCTTGAAGGGCACACAGTCTTAATGTTAAACTCATTTAGGCTGGCTTGCTTGTGACAGGGAGGTCGGGGTTTTAATCTCGGTAGGGTGTACTGAGGTTGAAGGAACTAGCATTTGAAGACCCACAGGCTTATCGTAAAGTTGGACGTTTGTAGTGTGAAAGGTTTTAAGAGCTTTTGAAGAAGGTCTATCAACTTATAAAGAAGCAGGATACTTTGATGAAAATGTTCCGCAGCTCAATAATAATAATAATAATAAAAAAAGAACGCACTTGCGCAACGACTCACTCTGAAATAATATCGTATACCTGCCTGTCTTCACGCATGCGCAGAGAGCCGAGCTATTCGCAACTCACCAGCTGATTCACTCGCTATCGACATCACACGACATTTTTTAACAAAATGACAGTAAAATCAGCCTGCTTTTCACTTTGTGACAGCGAACAAGTTGAGCATGTATCTATTTATCATCTCGGTAGAATTATTCGCTATTGATGACAAAATCAATTGCTAGCGAATAAAAGAAGCTGCTGGTTTATAGAGTTTATAGAGTTTGCAAGCGAAAACAAGCCAAAAGCGAATAAAACCAGTACCGTGTGAGGCATCCTTAGTGCAGTGTCGCTCAGGCTGTGGATACTCCTCATGCTTTATAATATGCCAGAAAGGATTGTCATTGTTGAAATATATGTACGGGGTCTTTTGTGGAGACACTAAGATTGTTTGCGAAACAGTCTCCCACCTCCAGAATACCAGCAAAACCCTGTAAACAGCAACTGATGAAGAAGTAGCGTGAAACAGGAAGTGTACTTAATGCGAAAAAGAACAAAGCCATTCGTACTCCATCCGTAGTTCGCGATATTTTGTGAGAGGATTAACCAAAGCCTCAAGAAACGTACCCATAAATTAGCCCAGCAAGTCAGTGTAAATCAAACAAAATGTGTTTGTGTATTGCACATTTTAAAGTTGAGGCCGTACCGTGTATCCAAGAATTAAAAGATACCAAAAGTGAAACGTGTGGAATGCTGTACGTGGCTCATCGACAGCATCGTTTGATCCAACTCAATATTCTATGTTAGATGGAGCTTGGTTCCATTTAATCTGGCATATCAAATCTCAGAGCTCTAAGTACTGGGCAACTGAAAATCCCAACATTCTCCATAAAGTACCGCCCCATGCTGCAAAAACCGTAGTGTGGTGTGCTGTGTCCGCACGATGGATCATAGGGCCCATCTTCTTTGAGACGAATGTCAACACAGACGTACACCTGGGAGTATGTGCACACTTTTACGCACAACTAACTTCCGAACAGCGGGATTGGTGCACATTTCAACAATAATCAAGATGGGACCACTTGCCATACGTCCAGAGTAGCGCTAGCCCCAATCGATGAAGCATTCCCAGACGAACGAACTGTCAGCAAAGGTTTGTGCATTCCACGTCCCCCAGACCTGACCACATGTGACTATTACCTTTGGGGCTACCTAAAGGGGAAAGTTTATGGGACGAACCCGCACAATCTTGAGTAATTTCAGTAATTTGATCTATATTCGCTACTAGCTATAAAACCACTAACTAGTTTTGCAATTTCAATTTTGTTGAGCCTCTCAGGGTATGCATTAAGCAGACACAGCTGATTTAGTCTACATTGACTCATAGTGGAGCAAAGATAGATTTTTATTCGTACAAGCATTGAAAAACTTCTTCCTGCAGTATATGCTGTAGCTGGTATCACTATCAGAGTTTTCAAAATCTTTTCAGTGTGTGCTCCAAGCACATTTTATTTTTATTAAGTTAACTTAGTGTGAACTTTGTATCTTGATTCAACAAGATCTTTACATTATCTAATTTTTTTACTGTATTTTTTGGGGGGAAAAATTAGGGGGGTAAGAATTATACTTTTTACCCCTTTCTATTCTTTTGGGGTAAAAGCTACCCCCGTACCCCTCCATTCTCACCCAGGTGTCAGGTAATGTATCGAAACATGTATCATCTTCTACTGTACTTTTGTATTACAATACTATACATTTACCCACTTGCACATGCATCGTATTGTACGGGGTTACTTTTTAGTGACTCACCCTTTAGAACATTCAAACACTCAAGATATGACTCAAAACATTTTAATCACGATTAATAAAATTATTATAGCTTCAATATATACCATTTATAATTTAAATTTGGTAAAGTAACAGTTTATAATGTCAACGTTTGATAATGAAAAACAATATTTATAATCAAAACACTTCTAATTGTTGTTTTTAGGAAAAAAGTGTGGCCTATTTTCAGGTCTTTACGATAGTATTAGACATAATAAGTTCTCGATTTGTTTTGTAAACTTCTTAGGGAAGTTATTTTATCTTTCTCAAATTTCTCGAATTTTCGAGATTCATTTTTAACTTTATATACAAGATCAACTTTTTTTTTCTCGTTTCAATCTCGCAGATCCCCATTAAAGAGTAAATATAGAGGTATAATCTCAACAAGCAGTGAGAGCCCACCCTGAACATGCCGTGACCCCCAGATTGAAAAACATTTCTCAAGGCATTCTGCCACCGAAGCGGGTGATTACACTTGTCGAAGGTAGGCCTAAATAACCCCTAGTAGAATATAAAAGTAAAACTGAAATGCTCACTTGTCCCGAGTCACTGACGTCAACTCTGGCTTAGCAAGTGTTAATATCTCAGCGTGTGAATGTATGTGGGAATGATACTATCGCAAAGTAGCAACAGGTGCCCCTTGCCAGTGACGATTGGACGGATGTGAAAGGGATGAGAGGGGGCAGGTGGAGAGCTATACATACTTGCACGGTCAAATCCTGACCCTCCTTGCAGCAAGAAGGAGAGAAAGGATTCTAACCGCTCTCTGAAATTGGCGTCGATAAAAAAAATAATTGTTTGTCCCCGCGCATTCAATCCCTTTCCCCCGACACACCATTATACCGCTGTAGGACAGCCCGCGACTACGTGCGTTGACTGACAAAACAAAAAACAGAAGAAAGATTTTGCCCGTTTTTAACAATTTTTTTTACAAACATACAATGAGTTCGATGTGTTATATAAAAAATTAAAATAAAACTCTGTTCACAACGATAACATTTCTCACGTTTGCGAAATGAAATATGTTCTACAAACATCGATCAGGGCTACCGTAATGATTATAAGATTTGTTGGATCCCGATAGGCTGCGCTGAGGAGTTAATTTTTTTTCTACCCAATATCTCGGGGAATACTGATGTTGTACCTGATATATTCAAGTCTAAATAACACGATGAGAAGTGTGAGTTTTAAGTAGGTGATTATAACAGTTTAATTTTCATAGGAATAGCCTTATCCAAAAACTGGATATACTTTGAGTCTTTCGCGTATTCATACAAGTCATTTTACCTGTGGCTGTTAGCTTTGAACTGTATTATCAATACATTTATACATCCATTACTGTTTCCAGCCTATGGCCTGGATCAGTTTTTTATTCAGCTAGTATATTTCTCCACTATCGTCTTACTAGGCCTGTCATAGCTTCATATGGCTTACAATCTAACTTAAGAATAGGACAGGCACGCCAACCAGTCCCTGGCCGTTAATTTATCACTGTGAAAGGGTAAACCCATATTATCATCAATGATACATTTTTGGCCATGCTGGGAATCAAACCCGTTACCCTTAACTCAGTAGGAAGACACGCTACTGACTGAGCTAAGGTGTAGGACTATTATAAATACATAAAAATGAATAATAAAATGTTAAAATGTCATCATTGTTGTTTGTAAAAAAGAGTTTGTATTTTCTAAGTGTTTCGTCCTACCAAAATGTTGCTGTGGTAGGCCACGAACAAAGAGTATATGAGAATGTGGTATGTGCGGGATCTTTATAGTTGTATGCCTCTCTACCTCTGAGAGTATTTTTTTTGGTTCAAATCTATTTAGGTTTAATTATTAGGGAAGTTCCAAGTGTACTTTATTAAATAAATGAGCCAATGACTTACAAACTAACCTAAGGTGGGGATTTAGGGAACGCGAGTTAGGCCAGTGTTTTCTCATTTCTTAATTCTAAATCTTGTTGTCCAAATTAAATAAAATATTGCTCAAGAATAAATTTATAGTTTAATTTTCTTGACATGGTGATATCAACAGTTGTTGATTATATGTCATGAGCATAGCCTCAGTAGATGATAAACTTTGTAAATGAAGAGGAAAAGTCATTAAATTCCAGGACACCCTTGACAGATATTCAACAACTGTTGATATCACCGTGTGAAGAGAATTTTAACTTTAGCTTCCTACTGGAGCAATGTTTATTTATGTTTGCCAAAAATATGTTATGCTATAAAAACTGCGAGAGTAGTGCCCTTATCTCGCGCTCCTACATCCCCACCTTTACTCTAAAACAAGCCGAGCATCCAGTCGCCGAGCCGTTAGTTCATCACTTTTAATTGGGAACTATTCCTAACAATTATACATTTATAATCCAGCTAGAAATCAACTTAAGACCCCCTAGTCTGTAGTCAAGCCTTATATAAGGTGTTGGTGCAGTTTATTAGCTATCACGTGTTGTAAAAGCAATAAAGGTACATTACCGTCATCGATGATCACATGATCTAGCGCGTCACACAAGTGTTAGAATGTGTTTTTGGTGTTGGGGAGATTGGAGTTCAAACGTTGGTCAGGTGGGCTAAGGGTGGTTCTTACAAAATTGTTTTCCAGTCTCCCTTTACCAAAATTAGGGTACAGTTTCTATAAAGTTCTACCTTCCTCATCCCTACCATTATTAATTATAATTAATGTAAGCGTATAACAAAAATGGGTATTAAGACGCGGTGAAAACAAATTGATAAAAAATACTATCAGCATTAAAATTATATATGAAGGGATGTTAAAGGTAACATAGAGGAAACACATTTGAATTAGTGGGTTGCACCATTATGATATTATAACGGTTATCTACCCATCACCGGTAATCCAGATGCCTTAGACCAGGGACGAAGAAATTGTAGACTTAAGGCCACATGTGGCATTTTGAGGAGTTTTATGCGGCCTTTTAGCATATTTAATTATTTTAAATAAGATAATCTCAAATTGTTAGTATTTTAATTATTTAAAATGAAAAATAACCATCTTTAAAACATAACTTAAAGAAATTAACTTCTTTTATCAAAATATTTATTTATCAATAAATCAATCTATCTATCAATGGTTGGTGCACCATCGTATTTTGACAACATCCACTATAGGCCTACATGAAGAGTGCGGCCTTCCAATGTCAAAAGTTTCCCCACCCTTGTCCTAGACCATATGACCCCCGATATAAGTCTTGTGTTGAAGAGCTTAAATATTTAGAAAGTATGGATGTTTTTGTTGATATTTTTCATAAAACCGGTCTGGTGCAAATAACTTCTTATTTTATATCCAACTTCTATAGCTAAGGGGTGCGGGTGGTCGACAAATTTGATAGTAAGCCTTAATTTAGCTCTGGGTGTTGCTGGTGGGAAATAGTTACTAGTTTTATTCAAATCCTTCCTACTCTCCAATTAATACATATCTTCTCAATGGTGGTTTAGTGTTAGGTCACGCTTTTTGGATTAAGTTTTTTTTAACCTTGCCTTAGTTCCCATCTTAGTTCCTGTTCGGGATAGACGCAGTTTTAGTTCCCGTTCGTGTTGTACGCAGTATTAGCTCCCGTTCGGGTTATACGCAGTCTTAGTTCCCGTTCGTGTTGTACGCAGTCTTATCTCCCGTTCGGGTTATACGCAGTCTTATCTCCCGTTCGGGCTATACGCAGTCTTAGTTATCCGTTCGGGTTATAAGCAGTCTTATTTCCCATTCGGGTTATACGTAGTATTATTTCCCATTCGGGCTATACGCATGCATCAATTACGCTAATGGGATAGAGATGAGAGATATAACTTTAAAAATAAGATGTACCCGCATTTGTGTAAATGGATAGTAGAAAACCAGTTAATAAAAACAACCCTTGGTACACCAGACATGATTTCAATCCCTGATCTCTCCATCACTGGCAATTAAGTTTGACACGAGAGGGACGTAGTATACCATGCGACCACCTATTTGGGTTTTAGGTTAAGTTAATTTGTTAGTCGTGATAATACCCGTATGTTTAAGGCTGACTCTGAATGTTTGCAAGAATACCCTTTTTAGTTTCGTTGCTTGAAGTACACCAACCAGAGAAATTTTGCCCGGATCCTTTTTAGGTAGACTCCTCAGGCTATTTCCATCACCAAATGACCTGACGTTGAGGTCTGGATTCTGCGTCTGCTTTAATCCCCCCGACGTTTCCGACCACATGCGATTTACGAAGAACAACATTCATGGGTAAACGCAACCGAACACTGTACCAACCTCAACATACGCTGAATGTCAAAATGTTTGCTCCAACATCCATTTATTTTACCAGTCTTACTTTGAGTTCTATGTCTCATAAAAAAGTAAAGCTGTGATAACGTTTAACATGTTACTTTCTTTTTTTTAAAGTTAAAAATATTCTATAGGGCAAGTTCGGACGCTCGGTATAATGTAGACTGCGTAGAAAGTGCCCATGACGTGAGCCAAAAAATAAAGTTTTTTTTTTTAGATTTGATTTTTAGCATTGCCTCCCACTACCCTTTACGGCTGTTCGGATAAGTATGCCTGCTAAATTACGCTAATGTGTCAGAGAGGAAAAAAATACCCACAATTTCATGGAAGGAGAGTATAAAATCGTTTAGGAAAAACCAACCTTAATACATCCGACCGGGATTTGAAAGCCGATCTCTTCATCATCAACAGTTCAATCAATTGTGAGAGTGACTCATTAGACTATTCGACCACTAAAGCGGGTAAAGAAAGTGTTCCTCTACATATACAACTGATGTAAAATGCATTCACATTGCGGCACATTTATGACCTAAATTACTGAAAAGGACCATAGAGGGCATTTCCCTTTTATATTGGTCGTAGGGGAATCCCTAGTCCATAACTGTTCCTTTTGACTACACCCCTCCCCCATTAGTAAGTTTAACACTATGGTTACCAATGACTTAATTATCTAAGGGGTAGTTTAAAAAACATTAAAACATTGTGAATAGTAAATTATTATTTTAAGGGATGGAAAGGAGGAGGGAGAGGGTAGCTTAGAAGTGGTGCAGTTTAAGAGATAAAGAGGATGAAGAGGGTAGCTTAGAAGTGGTGCGGTTTAAGATATAAAGAGGATGAAGAGGGTAGCTTAGAAGTGGTGCAGTTTAAGAGATAAAGAGGATGAAGAGGGTAGCTTAGAGGTAGTGCAGTTTAAGAGATAAAGAGGATGAAGAGGGTAGCTTAGAGATAGTGCAGTTTAAGAGATAAAGAGGATGAAGAGGGTAGCTTAGAGGTAGTGCGGTTTAAGATATAAAGAGGATGAAGAGGGTAGCTTAGAAGTGGTGCAGTTTAAGAGATAAAGAGGATGAAGAGGGTTAGAGGATGAAGAGGGTAGCTTAGAGGTAGTGCAGTTTAAGAGATAAAGAGGATGAAGAGGGTAGCTTAGAGGTAGTGCAGACACATCTTCGTGAAGAGGTGATAGGAAAACCACTTGTGGACAACAACCTTCAGTTTATCCAGCTGAGATACGAGTCTCAGCCTCCCATCACAGGTAATCCAGCGTATAGTGGAACCGACGCCTTAGACCGTGTGACTACCAACGTGGGCAGGGGTAGTTGTGGTAGTGTAAAGGAAATGCACCCGCATTAATGTAGAGAAGAAATGAAATGAAAAATTGATTAATCACCTGTGAAAAATTATCCCGTGAGCTACCCGGCTAAAACTCGAAACCCGACCTCACCGTGAAACTAATTATTTTGCGAGACTGATGCTTTAAACGACTTGGCCACAAGTTCTGGTGTAATATTACAAAGTATAATCGAATCACCGGAGGAAGAAACTTGTTTTGACCACTCTGAAAGCTACTAGACTTACTTTCTTATATTCATACACAAAGATATGGGGTATTTTTTTCAACTGTCATTTGAGAGGAACTTTTGAAAGCTTTAATATAAATATAGTCAATACTTGCTTCCCTAGAGTTATATTTTATTTACTATAAATGTTTATTACAATCTCTAGTCACCTGTAAACAAAGTTAATAAATGGGGAATAGCCTGATCAAACTAAACATGGTCCAAAGCATATGATTATTGAGTTAAAAAATATATGTAGATTCAACACATTTTATAAACAACGAAATATAATGGAAAACATTTATTTGTTCTGTGCTTCCTGCAGCCAGCCTTGATTAGTTTGTTTCAGTATTCAAAACTAATTTATCTTGAAAAATAATGTGTATGGAATTCAACTTTGGACTTTTGGCATAGCGTTCCAGGGTTCTTACCATTACATTTTATAGGATATATAGTACCTTAAAAAGGCTGTGCGTCATTAATTATAATATTAAGTCTGAGTATTATGATGGACGTGTGAGATTGCTGGATATTTGAAACCAGAATAAAAACATCACCAGCGTCTAGGGCAGGGATGGTAAATCTATGGCATGCGTGCCACTGAGGGCCAAGCGAACACGATTTGGGTGGCACTCCAACATTAAAAAAACAATTTTTAAATACAACTTTTCTCAACTTGTTATAACTTTTTTTTAAGTCGATTGGTCCGGGGTTCAATCCTCGGTCCCGGCACAGATTTATCTGATTGCCAAACCCTTCCTTCACCTCTGACAAGACGTGTATTAATCACAACTTGTGAATGTGTGGAATGCCAGGCCTCCACCGTGGTTCGGATTCCACGTTAAACTGTAGGTCCTCCATTTCATCTCACAATCACCCTACC
>CABFWB010000163.1:100462-137287 GCA_902151455.1 Timema bartmani | reverse complement strand
CAAACACACAAACTTTCGCATTTTTAATATATCACTTACCTCTTATATACGAAAAGTTTAAACAATAGTATAACAATTAATATAATGTTGTTCCAAGGCATACTCTATCAAAAACTATTGAACTTTTATCATAAAAATAGCAAATGACTAGCAGCACCATCTAACCTGCAAAATATTTAAACATTAATATTGTAAAATTAATGTAAAATTAAAGGTTGGGAATAGTCCTATGTGTTATTCCAGGACATACTCTACCTACCTACAAAGTTTCATTCGAATCTGTTCAGTAGTTTTGACGTGATTGAGCAACAAACATCCAAACACACAAACTTTCGCATTTATAATATTAGTAAGATAATAAAATAATTCTTGCTTTGGTCGCTCCATGGTCTAAGGCGCTACTCTTGCAGTAGTATAGAGTGCAGATGACGGGGAGATCGAGGTTAGAATCATAAATGGGTGTACTGGGGATGGATTTATTAAATTGTTTTCCACTATCCCTCTACTCGAATGAGGGTACAATTCCTCAAAATTCAACTTTATTCATCCCTATCAGTCTAGCACATTAGAGTAATTAGTACATATGTATACAACCCAAGCACATTAGGAAATTAGGAGGTTGAAGTTCAAATCATCACCTATCATACAGATTTTTTTTCCACGACGTTGTTTTAAATGTTTTCTTAAGAAAAATCCTAATTGATTACATTAAATTAATCCTCAATATTTTAATCTAAATTAAGTATCATGACCTGAGAAACACAACATATTTTTACAAGTTATTATTTTAGAGTTAAATATGTTTACGTGGCAATTTAGGATGAAATTACTTTTAAGATATAATTTATGGTGGTCATCTAAAATCTATTAAAGTAAAAAAAGTGAAAGTAAAATATGTCATATAAATGATACAGGGTATCAATCTTACACGACCGTTCATGTAAAAGTGTGCTCACTTTTCTTATTTCAAATTTTAGGCAGCTGTTCTTTGTGTGTATGGCTTTTGTATTAGCTGGAGTTTAGCACGAAATATCCATTGCGAAGCGAGCATCGGGGATAACGATCGTTAATATCATGTCGTTATCGTAAGGGTAGGGGAGACTGGTAATATAATAGGGGATTGAGGGGAAGCTCAACAAGTCAACTCTGCACAAAAGTGCTCCATTTCCAACTTTGGTTCACCGTAAATACTAGTATTAGATTGTAGGACCATTCCCAAACTTTTACTTACAACACAAGGAATTATAATTTAACGAACCATTTATGAAGTGAGTTTAACATTTAAGAAATTTTAGGGGGAAACTATTTAATATCAATCCTTCAAAATAAGAGGTTATATCATAGTTAGAACAATACATTTTTTGAACAAATTAAATTTGTTTAAAATATATATTTTTCAAATTACATAAAAATGGGGGGTATTATGAAACACATACACACAAACATAATAATATAAAAAAACTTTTTCTCAAAACATCAGTTTAGAGTTGGAATCGGCTATGGTTAATATAAACTCGCTTCTTAGAAATATATATTATTATAAAGTAAATATAGATTTACATATGTATTTAAAATGAAATGGATAGAATTTATGACATGGGTTTAATTAAGTTAAAGTTATAAAATATAAGATTAAAGAATATCTTATCAATTTAAAAAAATACTTAAACATATAAATTAACTATTTAAAATTCGATAAATATAAAAGTCAATGTAAGAGATCCTCTCGGGTAGATTGAGGCGAGTTTTCTTAAATGGTTTTATAATTTCCCGTTTTATAAATGCGGGTACGTTTCCTCTGAAATTATTCCTTCATTATTTATATCTCAGTGACGTAGTTAAAATTGTGTGGACGTTAGTTTGATAAAAATGATCTACAGGACTTTTGTTTATCTCTTACACACACACACACACACACACACACACACACACCCTATATATAGTATATACATAATTATAATATATATATATATATATAATATAAAAAATATATACATGGGTGTGTGTGTGTTTGTGTAAGAGATAAAACGGGAGACTATAAAATCATTTTAAATTGGGTTAAATGGTTAAATAGATTACGCTAGCGGAATAGGAATGAGCTAGGTAGTATTTTAGAAGAAGGAATAGTGGGTGGTAAACCATTTAGGAAAAACATCCTTAGTACACCCAACCGAAACTCTAACTCCGATCTTCCCGTCACCAACAATCTAACATTAGAGTGACGTGTTAGATCATGTGATCACCGATCCGGGTTTTTACATGTATTCACATTGAAATCTATGCTGAAATTTGGCGATTTAATATTTTGGTTTTTTGAGTGAGTCAGAATGTATTTTGTCAGAATGGAAGGCATTGCATACTTTATTACTTTATATAATAATACATTGTTAATACAATATTAGTATACAATTATTTTAAGAATAATTAGCGGTTCTAATCATTAATTATTTTATCATGATTTTAAAAATGAGATTTAAAATGCTTATTTTGTATTTACTTAAAGATAATGGACATGTGACCATGACGTCCGTTGGAAATTGAGTTTTAGTTCATTTCGTTAAATTAAATAGTATAATTAGAACGTCTTTGTCTGTTTTAGTTTGTTTTCTTCTACTTTAATTTAAATTTAATAAGATAGAGTGCATAAAATTCAGTCACAAAAACATTAAAACATTATAAGTTTACAGAAAACTATTACTGTGACGTTTGAAGAACACTGAATAAATGGTTATGTGATTTCATTGGTTCGAAATGAATGTATTCACTTAGTTAGGTTTAGTTATGTTTCCTAAAAATGCCTTTTACCAGATTATATATATCATAATATAATTTAGTTAAATAATAAAGGGGTTAGAAAATAGGCTACTCTTTGTATACTACTTTGTAAATTATATAAATGAGTATCCCGTTAAAAGCCTGTCACGCTAAGGTCAGAACATAGCTCTCGTCCAGAAAGTCTTGTCACATGAGAGGTTGTTAGATCGTTCTTCATTTGAGAAGTACGACAATATGTCTAATAATCTAGATTAGGCTTGATTTTATTTGCTTCCCCAAGTTTGTTTTATTTTGTTTTAACCTATTTGCATACCTTCCCCGATGAAATACTTGCATTCGTACTGTCCATCCAATAACTATTATTATTATTATTATTATTATTATTATTATTATTATTATTATTAGCACCGTGTATTACTACCCATTCGGGTTGTACGCACTTACGCTAATGTGTAATGGTAGGATGATTGTGAGATGAAATGGAGGACCTACAGTTTAACGTGGGATCCGAACCACGGTGGAGGCCTGGCTTTCCTCACATTCACAAGTTGTGATTAATACACGTCTTGTCAGAGGTGAAGGAAGGGTTTGGAAATCAGATAAATCTGTGCCGGGACCGATGATTGAACCCTGTACCCCCAGTATAAAAGTCCGACACCTTACCCCTATACCGCCAGGTCACTCATCCAATAATAACCATACAATATACGTGTACACTCAGTTTACCCTGGAAATGAATATATTACTTCGGTGGACTACACTATACCACTTTATCTCAACCTGCGCCCAAGTGGGACCTTACAAGGTAAATGAAGTGTACCTAGGTCTAAATACACACGGGCACACGAGGCAGAACAAGACCTTACAGGATACAAAATGCTAGCTATGTTCTAAGTCGTACTTAAATATATTTATTACACTATTTACATTCCAAGTACTATTTTGTAATCAAAACTTAACATTTTATTTCTGCTTAAAATTATAAAATACAATTTATATTCGAATACCTACATGTCAAACGGGCCAGATAAGTGAAAGTTATGACTACACCACTTGGCGTATGAATATATAAATCAAGGTATATCCAGTAGCTTTCACATAGTCATAGGACACAATAACTGTAAAACCAATTATCTCTGGATATAAAGTTTTTTTTGTTACATAATCCTGTAGTATTGGTTGTATGGTTGGATTTTGGTAGGAAAAAACTTTAAGATAATTTACACAAAATTTTTTGTGGTAAATATTAACATTTTACTATATTATAGGCATTTATAATATTTATAAAAAGTGACAGCTGCAGATTTCATGAGTTGACGTATGAATAATTAAATATTTATCAGTTAAGTATGTAACTATCATAAAAGTGTTTTATTATCTGAAACGAGCTATAATATAATACAGTAATAATAATACAAAAACCAGCTTCGGTGAACACATGGTCTAAGATGCTACTCTCGTAGTAGATAATGCTGATGACGGGGAGATCAAGGCTCTGTCGGGTGTACCGAGGGTGGTTTTTCCACGCAAGTGAGGGTACACTTCCTCTAAATATAGCCTTATCAATTCCTAAAACCACGAGCGTAATTAGTACATAAGCGTATAACCCGAACGGATAGTAAAACGCGGTGGTAAAAATAAACAAAAAACAATACCACATCTGCATTATCCATCGCTTGTTGAGGGTTAATCTGTTGTAATAAAAGTAAAGGCGAGTGAGGGGAAATGTTGAATAAAATATTATATTGCAACCACTCCTTGTATACTCTTGTAAGCATATTATATGAACTCTAGTATGTAGAGAGAGAGAGAGAGAGAACGAACAAGATAAACCAGAAAGTGAGGTGAAAGGTAACTATAGAGAGAGAATAGCGAAGGAAGGAAGAACAGAAGGAAGGGTTTGGGGGTTAGGGGGGCAATGGACAGGTAGCGAGACAACTGAACGAGATGAGGGAGGTTGAGGAAGGAGAGGAAGGGAGGGGGATATAATATAGACTACCCCACCTGGCTGTTACCTGGCTGTTGCACAGCTGCTGGTCGATAACTAGGCTTGTGACGTCAACAGGAGGCTAGCGCGTGGATGTGAGTGTGAGTGTGACCTGGCCTTGCCTGTATGGCGTACTAACCTGCACCGATATGTTGCTCGTTTTGGAAGCAACGCCGTTCCTGCTTTGGGATCTTATCTCATGGCCACACTGATGTTTGCGGATGGGTCAGACTGGTATTAAAAGATGGAACACGTAAAATAAAAAAAAACACACACCTAAATTTAGTATATTATCACACATTTTGTGTACGTCATAATTTACAAATGGTTTTTCGATTGCAAATATGAAATGGACTTAACGGATTTTCTAAGATTTTTTATTTGAGGTATTTAATGTGCATTTTATGAACCGACTGATTATATCAGCACACGGCTTATATATTAGCATATATCTATAGCAGACACGACGCCCAGTCTCCCTGTCGTTAATTTATCACTGTGAAAGGGGATGGAGAATGGGGGGGAAATTCACAATTTAAATAATGATACATTTTCAGCCATGCAGGGATTCGAAGCCGTACACAATAAATCTTTGGAGGGAACAATTTTTTATTCGTATAGTTCTGCGGAGACTTGAGAAGATCAGGTGGACAGACAGGGTGACAAATGAAGAAGTTCTAAGAAGAGTGAGTGAAAAGAGAACCATTTTGGATGTGATTCTTCGGAGCAAAGTAAACTGGATTGGACACATCCTTAGGAGGAACTGTTTGCTGCATGACTTCATAAAAGGCAAAGTTAAAGTAAAGAGAAGATTAGATAGAAGGAGGATTCAAGTACTAGATGAGTTGAAGGAAAGAAAACAATTCTGAGAGCTGAAAGAGGAGGCAGAGGACAAGGTGCATTGGCGGTCTAAGTTCACTGACAAAAGGACTGTCGTGAGACAGAACACCTAATACTAATTATATATGTATATATATTCTTATTGATACAGGAAACTATATTCCTTTAGATTAAAAACTGACACATTTTAAATCTAGCTATGAACATCAATAGTTAAAAGTCCTACTTTTTCTTGAAATGGAAAAATGTAATCATTAATATATGAAATGACTGAATAATCACTCACAATTATTTTAACTAGGTGAATGTAAAAATCCTGCTGATAATTAATAATGAAAATACATTAAGCCCTAGAAATCTCAAATATTAGTGTATTTTAATATCTTATTTCAATAGAGAAAATTATCATAAATATTTGAACAAACTATTTTTTTTCAATTTTGTTTATTATAGAAATTTCGGGATTATTTTTTTCACAGCACCATTATAGGCTTTTACAGTCTTACTACCTGTTCAAGCTGTACGCATAAACTATAGTTACTCCAATGTGGTAGGAATAAGGAAGCATTTTTGAGGTAATGTACCCGCATTTGCGTGAAAGGAGAGTGGGAAAAACTACACTCAGTAGACCCGACAGGGATTAGAACCCTGATTTCCCCGTTATTAACAGGTAAGTCTAGCACAAGAGTGATGCCATGAACTATTCGGCTACTAAAGTGGGTAAATTCATCCCAATGTATTCATAAATAACTATAGAATGTAAATGAATGTTTCAATGCATGTTAGGCCTTCTATTCGGCAGTCAATCGCAAATATTGTGGTTTTAGGATTAAGCTACAAATATCAATATCAAGATTATAATACTAGCACTGGTAGCCATACATAAAAAAGAGTCGGTCTCGTGTGGTCTGGTTTGCCGTTGATGGGGAGGACTGGACTCGAATCCCAGTCGTGTGTTCTGAGGTGGTTACTTACCTACATTGTTTTCACACTCCACCTACACGAAAACGAGGCCACATTTAGTCTAAATACTACATAATCATCCTCATTACTTCTTCCCCTTTGGGGATTTTTATTTGTCAGTAAATATTTAGTATAATACAAAATTAATTAATTTAACCTCAAAGAATAAAATATCCTAATTTTTTTAGCACCGTATCTTACTACCCGTTCGGCTTATACGCCTTAGTACTAATTACAATAATAGGTTAGGGATTAGAAAGACTTAACTTAGGGGAAATGCACCAGCATTTACTTAAAGGGAGGATGGCAATCCATTTAGAAAAAAACACCCTCAGTGCTCCCGACCGGTATAGAACCCCGATCTGCCCGTCTTCGGCAGTCTAGTCCAACAGGAAAGTAGCGCGTTAAACCACGTGGCCACTGAAGTGGGTATCCTAAAATAATATTTTTTAGCACCACGTCTTACTATCCGTTCAGGTTATACGACTATGTACTAATTACGTTAATGGTTTTAGGGATTAGGAAGGTTACATTTATAGGAAGTGTATATGCATTTGCGTGAAGGGAGAGGGGAAAACCCTTTAGGAAAAACTACCCTCAGTACACCCGACCGATAGTTAAACCTCGATCTCACCTTCATCGGCAGACTAGCCTACTGCGAGGGTATCGCGTTAGAAGACCATATGGCCACCGAGGCGAGTTAAAATAAATTTATACTTAATAAATAAATTGTACTGCCCCAGAAGCCCTCTTTAAAGTCCATGATTTTTGAACCACTGCCTTTCAGATAATGTTGATCATTTGATAGAATCTCATTTAGGCCGAATATTAGTCTTCACGTGATGCAGAATCAGACAGTATATAAATGGTTCTGGGTTCACTACAAATGTAATCCTGGATATAAAAGAACACTCTCCTCTCAAGCACACGGAAAAATAAATTAAACAGACAATTTTATCAAACCGTCGATTATATGTTTTGTTCTATGTTTGAAAATGACAACCTTTTTCATTATTTTGAATGTTCCAATAGTAGTTTATTTTAAATCTTATAATTTATATCAGATATAATTAGTTCTCTTAAGACTTACAAGTGATTTATATAGAGTAACATTTCATAAAACTTGTGGTTTACCGAATTAGAAATATCTCTTTTATCATGGTAAGCGCTCTTTCGGTTTTATCTAGCAGTGTGATCTTAATAAAAATGAAACCAACTTATTTTCTCTCTCTCGAGGTTATCCATGTTTAAACCCGATTCAGCGATATCGATTCTCTTATTTCGTTTGATGTGTAACGAGCTATGAGTCGGAAACCACGCGTTTCACTTTATTAAATCTCTGTCATGTTGCGGTCGGCAGATAACCCAAATACATTTCACTTTGGGGTAAAATGTGATTCAGAATTGTCGGGTTGTCCTAACACCTAGCCCAGAGTTGTCAATGATAGCCAACCACTTCACTCAGGGTTGTCAGAACTGTACCACTACATAGCCTGGAGTTGTCAGTACTGGACCACCACCTAACCTAAAGTTGTCAGTACTGGACCACCACCTAACCTGGAGTTGTCAGTACTGGACCACCACATATCCTAGAGTTGTCAGTACTGGACCACCACATAGCCTGGAGTTGTCAGTACTGAACCAACACCTAGCGTGGAGTTGTCAGTGCTGGACCGCCACATAACCCGTAGTTGTCAGTACTGGACCACCACATAACCTGGAATTGTCAGTGCTGGACCACCACATACCCTGGAGTTGTCAGTGCTGGACCACCACATACCCTGGAGTTGTCAGTTCTGGACCACCACATAGCCTAGATTTGTCATTGCTAGACCACCACATAGCCTAGAGTTGTCAGCACTGGACCACCACATAGCCTGGAGCTGTCAGTGCTGGACCACCACATAGCCAGTAGTTATCAGTACTGGACCACCATATAGCCTGGAGTTGTCAGGGCTGGACCACCACATAGCCTGTAGTTGTCAGGGCTGGACCACCACATAGCCTGGAGTTGTCAGGGATGGACCACCACATAGCCTGGAGTTGTCAGTACTGGACCACCACCTAACCTGAAGTTGTTAGTACTGGACCACCATCTAACCTGGAGTTGTCAGTACTGGACCACCACATAGCCTGGAGTTGTCAGTACTGGACCACCACATAGCCTGGAATTGTCAGTACTGTACCACAACATAGCCTGGAATTGTCAGTACTGTACCACCACATAGCCTAGAGTTGTCAGTACTGTTCCACCACATAACCTGGAGTTGTCAGGGCTGGACCACCACATAACCTGGAGTTGTCAGCGCTGGACCACCACATAACCTGGAGTTGTCTGGGTTGGACCACCACATAACCTGGAGTTGTCAGTGCTCGACCGCCACCTAGCCTGGAGCTGTAATTAGGAGAGTCTAAATCCTAAATAAGAACTTCAAGTGACTGTTATCAAGCAGGATTAAATCATGACATATTCGAAAAATGTCATTAGACAGGCTTTCAGACCAAGATGCCTGGTGTGGTTGAGGGACGGGAGTCGAATTCATGTGAGGACGACCATTTTAAACTGTAAAACTAACACTTAATTTTATTTTACGTTTTCTGAATTTATTATTTAGTCATACATATATATAAAAAATCGAAAAATCTAGCGTATAGCCCGAACGGGTAGTAAGACGCGCTGCTAAATAAATAAATTTAAAAATCTAGAAATCGATGGTAACAAGGATATACAAAAGAGAAGAGCCACAGAATTTTGCAGTAGGAAAACAACATCTGAAAAATGCGAAGCATTTAAAATATTTCGAAAATTTAATAGCCACATACACATAGTGTTCACGGGAGATAGATTCAAAAATAGCAACAAAAGGATCTTACTGGCTAGCACACTGGGCCTTGACGTAAGAAACTGATGAAGTGTTACATGTAGAGCATCGCTTTGTATGGCATTGAAATCTAGACCTTGAGGAAAAAGTAGAAGACATATTTAGAAATCTGAGATGTAGTGCTGGAGGACAATAGAGAGGTTACATTGGACAGGTCGTGTGACTAATGAAGAAGTTCTAAGAAGAGTAAATGGTAAGGGATAAGAACAATTCTACAGGTGATTATACGAAGAAAGGCCAACCTAGTTTGTCACATTATGATAAGAAACGGATTATTGAGTGACGTCATAGTGGAAAGGACCGAGAAGACCATGAATGCAACTCATTAATGAGCTCAAACAAGGAAAGAAGATTAAGTTTCTGGATCTAGAAAAGGAAGTTGCTAATAAATAAAACATGCTTGAGTACTCAATTTTAACAAGGCAACGGACCTGTCGAAAGATAGAACACATAATAATTATATGTATACCAATATAACAATATATATTTGTATAAGACATATTTAAGAGTTTTATCCAATTCCTTAGCTCACCAAGCAGTGCTTACAAACATTCCAACTATTGAGTTAAAGGTCTCTGATTCAATTCTCATAGTAACAATAGTTAGCAATGTAATAGAGGTTTTACAGGTATCAGTAATTAAAAGTTTAATTTATATAAATAAGTTGGTTTGCAAGTATTGTATTTAAAAATCAGTTGATTTAGAAAGTGCACGTTAAATACCCTAAATAAAATAGAATAAAGATCAACGAGATTATTTAGAAGTATATTATCAACAGAGCAGAGATGATAATGAACTAGGTTGTCAGGTGTCTGAAAAAAACCAAATGCACTATTTTCACTATGGGCCTAAATGGTTTAGATTTTAACCAAGCCTATATTTTTTAAATACCCTTAGTCCGATTCTAGATAAGGACCATTTTTACTGTCATAAAACACTTTCATTTTACATTCTCATAGTTTTAACTTTGGTCTTTTCGTCGGATAAGATACACTTTTACACTAAGCCTACAAGAATTTAAGCTGTGACATATCGATTGGGATTATAAGGCAGTATCACTTAAAGATTTAAAATCTTTTTCGCTCTTAAAAGTGCATACATTTTGTGTGTGGGAAAAGGTAGGGGAAAGAGTAAAATACAAATTAGGTATAAGGAGACACCTAATCTTACTTTAGTTCACACTTAACACATTGTCCTAGTTGTTCTTTCTACTCTTTCATGTGCCTTCTTACGTTGTGTTTTTTTTAAAAATTAATACTATCCACATCCACTTATATTAATTTTTTCAAAATTATATTTTGGTGACAAATAATCTTATCTATTAATAAGTTATGCCATATTCTTCCTTGAATTTTAAATTTTAATAAATTTAATATAAGGTAGATATTTAAAATAATCTTTATATTTTTCACAAGTACTCAATAATTTCTAGAAATAAATTCGAACCAATAATTTTGGTGTGATATTCCTATCATATCAGTCGCAAAAATAATACCTTAATTTGTCTAAAACTAAACAATTATGGTTAAAGGTTGGTACAACTTATTCTATATTTCGTTTTGAAAGGCCATTATTTGCAAAGAAAATATTCACTCTATTGAAAATTATCCACTGAGTCGATAAACATAATGTTCCCTTGAATTTTGTGCATGTTTGTATGTACACACTATTCTATTTTAATTACATTAATGGTCTATGGAGGAGGAAGGTTATATTATAGAGGTAATGTACCTGAATTTGCGTGGAAAACCATTTTGGAAGAAACACCCTAAGTACACTCGACCGAGATTCAAAACATAATCTCCCCGTCATCGGCAGTCTAGTCTTCTGCGAGAATAATGCCTTAAACCATGTGGCCTCCAAAGTGGGTAAGAGTAAGGTAGAATGTATTGTGGATGCACCTGCATTTTTGTTGAGTGAGAATTATAAACCATTTAGGAAAAAAGACACCCTCAGTACAACTGGCTAGGATTATAACCCTGACCTTCCTAATAATGGTGGATCTAACTAGAAGAGTTTGAAGTTTAGTCCACGTGTCCACCGATGAGGGTGCTCCTTTGTGCTAAATAGTTTATCTCACTGGTAGCCTCACTGATATATATATATATAGCTATGCGTGTGGTAAGTATACAAACAAAAGCAATTATTTTGCGCGCAAGATCAAACAGTATTAAAGTTGTTAGCGATAAGAATTTACAGGCCAAGTTTGTTTCACCAACCCCTAGTAAAACATACGATACTCTCCCGCGAAGAAAACAAGCTACCAAACAAATAAGTCTTAGCTTAGAACCAAGGAAGGAGTTGCATCTCACCAACATTTTAATTAGGGCCCGAGCAGTGTTCAGCTCCTATCTCATTATTCCACTGACTTGGAGGATGCTAATTAATAACAGGAAGAAGATAAACAATGGAGGTAAAAACTTTGTGGGACGAGAATAGACTTTTTGCTCGTATTAAGACAGTTTTGGCGACTGATGAAGGAGGAAGGGTTGCCCAATCTTTGAGTTGGTTGACGAATTTAAATCTTTAATTAAAAGGTTTCGCCAGATTTTGAATTTGTGTTATTTTAATGTCTAACATTATAATGCTGGTATTGGCTATCAATAAAATTATAATCTAAGTGGTTCGGATGAAAAGGACATCACCTACATTCACTTAGAGAAATTAAAAACAAAATTCATTAAAATCAATGTAAATACATTAATTAACAATCAAACCTTGACCTCAATAATAATGAGGATATTTTACAAATTCCTGTCAGTTATTATAGAATATTAAAAAAATAAACAAATATTTTTTTTAAACAATGCAACATTAAAGAATGAAGTGATTTAAGGTAAATCTTTTTTCCCCTTATGTTTTGGCTAGTTTTGTTAAAACTTAGTTAGAAATGCTTGTAGCTATGGTTAGAAATGAGTTTGTACACATCGTATTAATAGGCCTAAAAATGTTTTACTTTTTGGAATTTCTGCCACTATAAGATTTGATTTATTTCAAACTCGCTTCGGTGGCCACGTGGTCTAACGCGCTAATCTCGTGTTGGATTAGACTGCCGTAGACGGGGAGATTGAGGCTGTGGTCTAACGCGCTAATCTCGTGTTGGATTAGACTGCCATAGACGGGGAGATTGGGGCTCAATACCGGTCGGTTGCACTGAGTCGGGTTTTTCCTAAATGGTTTTCCACTGTCCCTCAATGAAAATGTGGGTGCACTTCCTATAAATTAAGCCTTCCTAATCCCTAATAATTTTATATACTTGTCTTTCTTAAAAAATATTTTTATAATAGTTTCCTGACTATCTATTCAAAAAAATATGTTTAAAAAATTATCTAGAGCCTACAACGTTTTTGTTCAAAATTGGTTTCTGGGGTCCGGGGTAGAGAGCATTTCAATGTGTATTTCTTTCCAAAGAGTGAAAGTAGGTCTGATATTGCTTTCACATCTGGCGTACTGACACTTCTTATTTTCATTTTGACTAGGTAATGCTTTTAATAACAAATAATGTTTATATTTTTATTTTCTTTAATTTTATTCATTTAATACGATGTTTGAAAAACACATTCTTCCTGGATTGTAATTTAGACATTACTAACTCTTTATAAATTAAGTGATTAGGCCTAAAGTTATTGGTACAAGCAGGATTATATTATTATTCCTCATATGTATAATATTATGTGTGTGCTTACACATACACACACAAAATGAATTAAATATGCCTATATAATCCAACTCTACGTATTTTTCTTGTCTTTTTTTTTAGCGCCGCGTATTACTACTCGTCCGGGTTGTACGCCTATGTACTAATTACGCTAATGGTTTTAGGGATTAAAAAGTTTATATTTAGAAGAAATGTAACTGCATTTGCGTAGAGGGAGAGTGGAAAACCATATTGGAAAATAAAATTCTTAGTACACCCGACCTAGATTCGAACCACAAACTCCCCGTCATTGGCAGTAGTCAAACACGAGAGTAGCGCGATAGACCATGCAGCCATCGAAGTAAGTATCTAGGTCTTACTATCCATTCAGACTATCAGCATATTCAAATCAATGAGTTAGATATTTTGAGAAATGTTGAATTTAGTGGACGTACACACACATCATTTTAATGCTTCTTCTTTTGTTTATTTTATCAAAAAAATCAATAGTTGCTTCCAAAATAGTTAACTAACTAACTATGTAACCTATATTTAAACTATATATTTTGAGATCCTGTTTTTTTCCCCTATGCAGTATATATTATTAGAGTGAAGCAATGTAATTTTCTCTATAATATCTTTAATATGCAATATTCAAGAACACATGAAAGATAATAATTTAAATCAAAGATTAAATAAAATATATGTTTGCAGAACGCAGTAAATTAAAATCAAAATTTGTCGGCAATATCAGCCATCTAAAAATGTCGTTAAATTGATAATTACAGTAAAACTTATATCAAACGTTTTATGTGAACTACAATGAAAACAGAATCAACTTTTTTTAAAGTAATAGTATTATAATAGATTAAGAAAATAGCTTAAAATAAAAAGGGAATTAACTAATTTTAGGGCTTTGTGCTTGAAGTAGGATTATGATAGGAAGGACCTTTTAGAAAATATTAACATACACAATATATGGCTTGGATCCAAGTCCAGGCATATATAGGTGTGGCTCTGACGTCAAGTTTACCACAGGGGTGAACTTAGAGGAGTCTTTTTTAGGCAATCGAGGGCAAATTATGTGAAAACTTCAATCTTACACCCGTCCCTGAACTTGAGATCTGTAAAATGAGCCATTTCAAACCATCCTACTACTTGCCCAAGTCCCCCAATGTCCAACTGATTATTAAGATCTTTACGGAATTTTATATCGGGATAATAAGTATAAAAATACAATTTAGAATGAAGGCTCGCTTTGAGCTCTAATACCCTCGTCTATGAATTCCGATCATTTGAAATAGTGATCCCTTAGACCGTGTGAACATCGACACGGGTCTTAGGAATGTTAAGTGCCTGATAAAACAGAAAAAAAATACCCCAAATAACCTCAGGTGATAAAGGGAAAACCGATAGAAGAAAGCCATTTTGCTTCTCTCTTTTATACCCCTTAGTACCAGTTGTTGATCAACAACAGTCAGCTCTTTGGACCCTCAAATAGTAAAAAAAAGAACACAAGGGATTGAACTAGAGCATTGTTTTTCCTCCTTTGAGGAGTAAGAGGATAAGTGGAGGAAGGTGTTTGAGAGTACAGACCAGCCTGATCTGCTCTCAGCCAATAAATCGATGCTATCCTTACTGTCACAAACACTGGTTGATGTGGTCGAATATATTGGGTAGGGCTACTACAGGGGAATCAGGACCATTTTCACTCCATACAATAGCCTTCATTTGGCTCTGTCTACTACTTGCCCAAGTCCCCCAATGTCCAACTGATTATTAAGATCTTTACGGAATTTTATATCGGGATAATAAGTATAAAAATACAATTTAGAATGAAGGCTCGCTTTGAGCTCTAATACCCTCGTCTATGAATTCCGATCATTTGAAATAGTGATCCCTTAGACCGTGTGAACATCGACACGGGTCTTAGGAATGTTAAGTGCCTGATAAAACAGAAAAAAAATACCCCAAATAACCTCAGGTGATAAAGGGAAAACCGATAGAAGAAAGCCATTTTGCTTCTCTCTTTTATACCCCTTAGTACCAGTTGTTGATCAACAACAGTCAGCTCTTTGGACCCTCAAATAGTAAAAAAAAGAACACAAGGGATTGAACTAGAGCATTGTTTTTCCTCCTTTGAGGAGTAAGAGGATAAGTGGAGGAAGGTGTTTGAGAGTACAGACCAGCCTGATCTGCTCTCAGCCAATAAATCGATGCTATCCTTACTGTCACAAACACTGGTTGATGTGGTCGAATATATTGGGTAGGGCTACTACAGGGGAATCAGGACCATTTTCACTCCATACAATAGCCTTCATTTGGCTCTGATTTAAGGGGGGGGGGGTTGCAGGAGACAAGAAATGGTAAAGGTTTTTGCGATTTTTATATCAAAACTTTTTTTTAGAGTTTAATTTTCTTCACATGGTGATATCAACAGCTGCTGAATTTCTGTCAAGGGTGTCCTGGAATTTAATGACAAAATTTTTCTTCATTTAAAAAATTTTTCATTTAATGCCGCTTTGCTCATGGCAGATATTCAACAACTGTTGATATCACCATGTGAAGAAAATTAAACTCTATGTCAATACTGAAGTAATATTTGATTTATTTTGGCTAAAAAAAGTTTGGCTATATAATTTGCAAAAAAACACTGGCCTTTTCTCGCGTTATTTACACACCCACCTTAAGTAGGAGGCCCGGCGACAGAAATGTTAGGTCCTTTAACCCCATACAATTACAGAGCTGCGATTAAGAAAAGAAAAATAATTGACACATTATTGTTCGTGTTGCAAATTATTATTATTCAACTACAGTATTTGTGTAATAAATTATTATTATTTTTGTTGTTATTATTAGATTATAGATCGGGTTTGTAAATTTTTATCAACACTAAAATACGATCACGAATTACACACTGCACAATTCAAATATTAGTACTTGTCTTTTCACTTTCAAAGAAGCAAATCCTTTTACAACATCTTTGAGCTCAATTTTGTGATTGAGATGCTGCTGCCTTATTTGCAACCTTACCCTTTTATTATTATTATTATTATTATTATTGGATATTTAATCAAAAATATACTCATTTATATTCTGTTGTATTTTTACACTATTGGATAATCCTAGCATAAAGTAAAGTTTGTTTTGTTTTATGTTAGCTCGTATTTGGAGTCACATGTTCTAATACGTCACTCTAGTGTTAGACTGGATATCTGGTGACGGACACTCGAGGACCATTCGAGTGTATTGAGGGTGATTTTCCCTAAAAGTTTTCTCACGCTTCCTCCATGCAAATACGGGTACCTTACCTCCAAAGCTCTACCTTACTTATCCCTATTCCATCAGCGTAATTAATGTATGCATATAACTTGAACGGGTACAAAGACGGGGGGAGAAAAATAATATGGTGGTAGGGTCTAACACCTTAGAGCATACTAAATCTGATACCTTATCAAAAGTCCTGGGTTCAAATCCTGGCTCGGCCACAAACATTATCGCTAAATAATTTGAGGAATTTATTCTTCACATTGATGAAATGACTCAGTGTTATATCAGATATAGAGTTAAGTTAGTTGGTTTTAGTATTAAGTTAGTTTGGAAGTCATAAAATGATCAAATCAATTGGTTTATAAAATGAAAATAAATCTCCCTTGGTAAAAAAACAGAGTACATCTTAGACGTTCTTTCTTGGCCGTAGAGTTACTGACTATCTTTACACATACCTTACAAACCAGCTTAACTGCAGAATACACACAAACACTTAGTCAGACGACCGTCAATTTATCATTGCGAAACTGGGAACTATTGGTACCAAGAATCGAACTAGAGATCCATAACCCTGATCCAATGAATCGGACTTTGCAAGAGTTTAATTTGCACATACCCGCCTCGGTGGCGTAGTTAGCTAACGCGCTAGTTCCGTGTTTAGCTAGTCTGCTGAGTACGGGGAGATTGAGGTTCGAATCTCGCTCGAGTGAACTGGGGTGGTTTTTTTCCTAAATGGTTTTCCACTTTCCCTCCACGAAAATGAGAGTTCACTTTCTTTAGACTCAACCCTCCAAATCCCTAACCCATTGGCGTAATTAGTATAATTAGTACTTAAGAGTATAGCCCTAACGGTGCTAAGTATAAGTATAATTTGCAGCTGCTCAATGCAGTACAGGACATTACGTTAGAATACATATGCACGCAATACGATCATAAAATCAATCAAGTATTTTAAAATTCTAACATGACATTTTTCTTTTAACCTTCGAAGGGTCAAGGCCATCATCCAAGAACAATTGTCTCGACTGTGATATTAAAGAGTGTTATTGATCGAGACGAGAATAGGCCTTCAGAAGTTTTTATATCGAATTAATTTAACAAGGAACACGGTCATATTTTTTAGTATAGCCGAATTGTAAGGGTAAGATGACTTTTAGAAGATTTTAAAATAATTGTATAGCTGGATTTTATTACGAATGGACATTTGGAGCATCTTTTAGAAAATACATACATGATATTTGCTGACAACAATGATAATATTTTACTATATTATTTGGGTTATTATATAGATATTGATAATATCTATCAAAAGTTACAGCTGCAGATCAATTGCCGTATGAATACGTGAAAGTAATGTTATATCTAGTAGCTTTTTTATAGCTGTCAGATATGTTAATTCGTAAATAAAATGGGAATAAGATAGAAAATACTTTTTTTTAGCGCCGCGTCTTACTTTCCGTTCGGGTTATACACCTGTATAATGGTTACGCTAATGGTTTTAGGAACTGAGGAGGTTATATTTAGAAGAAATGTACTTACGTTAGCGTGAAGGCAGAGTAGATAACTGTTTTGGAAAAAAAAAACCTCAGTACACTCGGCTGAGGTTTAAAACCTCGATCTCCCGTCATAGGCAGTCTAGTCTACTGCAAGAGTAGCGCGATAGAACACGCGGTCATCGAAGCGGGTAATATTGCAAATATTGATTTTAATTTCGTTTAACGCCATGGTTGTTCGCCCTAATGGTTTAATTTAAAGGGTTATAGATTAGGAAGGTTGTTTTAAAGGAAGTGCATCCAAGCTAGTATGGGAAGCGGATAGGAAAACCATCCCCATTGTAGTCGACTGAGATTAAAACTTCAACCCCCTCGTCACTGTTATTCCAATCTATTGAGAGTTCGGCGCCTACGCAACCACTGGTGTGGATGCCAACATCTTCTTAAAGCTGGAATTACTTTTGATACGATTTTATGAAAAATGACAGACTCATAAAATATGGTTCGGCGTATAAATACATATTATTCTGTTTAGTTTCATGTTGATTAAGGTTTTTACTATGGATAGCCGACTAGATTTATAAACATATAATAAATGTTAATTTATGTTAGTATTTAGCTTAAAATTTATAAACACGATAGATATAAAACTACATGAGAAAACTAAACTAACACCTGCATCATTGCGCACACCAAGTTTGGTGTCAGTATAATTTGGTCTTTCTCAGGGGACCTGGGGATTATGGTTCAATTTACTTAGATTCTTTCAAAAATAGTTTTTCACTCATTATTTACAGAAATCCGGGCACATTTCTCCTCAATTATAGCTAACTTATTCCTTAAATTTAAAAAAACTACTATGGGATGTATTAAGTACCATACGTTACCTTCTCCTCCTCCATCAGTGATTTTAGAATGGCTGTCCCCAAAAATGGAATTGAAAACAAGTTAGTTTATTCTATAGTCATTGTACTAGTATTAAACCAACTAGTATTGAGCCAGCCTTTAGATATGTAGTACGTATAGCACAATGATTCTACGAAATTATCTACGTTGTGTTATTACTGATAAGAAAAATCTTTAAAAGTAATTAGTTTTATTCAATGTAATTCTTTTTTAAATAAATAAGAGAAAAATGTTCGGAAGCCTTAAGGTGGGGATGTAGAGAACGCAAGTTATGGGCAGTATTTTTGCAGTTTTTATAGAAAACCATTTTTGGCCAAAATATATCAAATACTGCTCCAATAGAAACCTAGAGTTTAATTTTTTTCACGTGGTTATGTCAACAACTGTTAAATATCTGTCATTATCAAAGTGGCATTAGACGATAAACTTTTTAACTGACGAGAAAAAGTTGTCATTAAATTCCAGGATACCTGTGATAGATACACAAGGATTGCGGATATTACTATAGATGAAGAAAATTGAACTATGTTTGTACTGAGGCAATATTTGTTTTATTTTGTCCAGATAATGTTTTGCTATAAAAACTGCTAAAACACTGTTCTTAATTTTCGTTCCATACGTACCCACCTTAATGTATTTATTTATTAGGGAATTTTATGGTATACACCCAAAAACTTGAGTAAATAATGCGAATATTGTCAATTATTGGTTTAATATACAGGTTGTTCGGAAACTCATAGCCCAAACCACCTATATAGCTTGTTTTAACCAAAAATAATATAAAATCCCTACACACTTACATCCGGAAAACTATGTTAATACAATTAATTTGTTTTCAAAATTGTTGGCGTAAGGCACCGGGAGAGCAAAGCTTTTCATCCATGCACGTACAACAAGTTTCATAGGAGCTAGGCGCGTGGCACTGCACAAGGAATAATAGTAAGCACTTTATGTGATGTAAGACCGTTAATGATGACCCTCAGAACATATTCGCACTTCTAGATGGACTGGTGTGTTGTTTACTATTAATTGAGTTATGCTCTGCTCCCGTGCTCCAAGATGCCAAAGTGTATAGTGCAGTGCACCTAACTCTTATGCAACCGGTTGTACACGCATGCTTGAACAGCTTTGCTCCACCGGCATTGTACGCCCAAACGTTGAACACATTTTAATGGCATTAGCATAGTTTTCCGGATGTAAGTGTACAGGGATTTTGTATTATATTTTTGTTCAAACAAGCTAGATGTGCTGTTTGGGCAGTGAGTTTCCGAACACCCTGTGTAATACACACACTTGCACTTTCAATGTGCCACGAGGAATCACAACAAATAATAGTGAGCCTTGAACAAAAAAAAGGTTGAGAACCACTGTTCCATCAGATCCCATTGATTCAACAAGCGTATAACCCGAACGGGTAGAAAGACGCGGTGCTAAATATTATTATTATCATTGATTCAACAAAAGTTTCACTCAAATAATTTATTCATCAAATTACTCGACTAATTAAATAAAAAAAAATTAAAACGTATACTGCATTCGAAAGTGATACATTATGTAATGAACCAACTTTTCAATCTATTTTAAATCCACCCTTTTGGCGATTTAATATTATTTATATAAAATGTTGGGAACTAAAACAGGTACTTTATTTTTTTTTGTCAAAGCTTTTATCAACAAACTTTTATTTCTTTCCAAACTGACTCGATTCATTTCATTGAGAAAAACTATCTCCCAGTTTGACTTGGTTTATCAGTAGCACTGGGAGACAGCTTGCGGTGCAAATTGAAATTAACATCCCCACTCTTCCCACCCTTTCAGAGCCAGTGCTCATTTGTAGCAGATAGCCAGCGACCATAAATCACCGCATACTGGCAGACCAAGGCGTCTGTCACAAAGCCCCACGTTCCAGTTAGATGGGGCGTCACTTCATTTTAGTTCATTCATGCGATTTGTTAAGTACTCTTCAACAGTACGGTTGGAACGTTTTGTGCACTACGTATTGCTAACCATCCGGGATATCCGCATATTTACATTCACGGAGTAGGGATTAGGAGGATAGGATAAGAGGAAATGTACCTGCAGTCACGTAGAGAAAGAGTGGGAAAAATTACCTTAAGCACACTCGCTCAGGATTCGAACTCGTACCTACCTATCACCGGCTTATAAGGTGTGATGAGGTTGATGGCTTGGCCCGCAGGCACACGGATGCGTGTCTTTTTATAATGTATCCCCGGCTTATAAGGTGTGACGAGGTTGATGGCTTGGCCCGCAGGCACACGGATGCGTGTCTTTTTATAATGTTTAGCTATTTTGATAAAATAAATATATAGTATTATTAACCTACTTCAATGGTAAGATGGTCTAACGTGTCACTCTAGTCTTAAGCTAAATTTCTGGCTACAAGAAGAACGGGGTTGAAATCCCGGTCATATATACTCGATTTTTTCCTACTGTGTTTCCCACTACACCTCCACACAAATGCGAGTGCATTTCCTCTAACATCTTTCACTACCCACATTTGCGTGGTGGGAGGGTGGAAAACCTTTTTGTTAAAACCCACCCTCAGTGCACCCGACCGAGATTTGAACCTCGAGCTCCCCGTCATTCACAGTATAGTCTATCGTGAAAGTAACGCATTAGACCATGTGGCCACCAAAGCAGGTAACGTTTCACTAAAAACTGTTCTGTCAACAGATTTATCTGATTGCCAAACCCTTCCTTCACCTCTGACAAGATGTGTATTAATCACAACTTGTGAATGTGAGGAATGCCAGGCCTCCACCGTGGTTCGGATTCCACGTTAAACTGTAGGTCCTCCATTTCATCTCACAATCACCCTACCATTGCACATCAGCGTAAGTGCGTATAACCCGAACGGTTAGTAAGACGCGGTGCTAATAATAATAATGTTCTGTCAATGAAACTCAAACTATAGGGTTATTAAGAAAAAAGAGTCCTGTCTGAATCTTTCTACTTTATTTTGGCGTGAACCATACTTTGAAATAACGCATTAAATATTGCGTTAGAGCTGAACGTCTGCGCGGTAATTTATCGCTTACCGAGGTGGACCTCTTAAGTGATTGGAGCTTGGTATATTTTTGTTGAGTGCTATAACGCTGTTGTCGACAAGATGATCAACAACGTATCAATAATAATAACTTTGTACACTACGTTTAGGTAAGGTTAGACTGCTATAAATCAGGGAAAACGTAATGTGCGTTGTAAATATTGCTTTAAAAGCCTTAAATAATAAGATCAGCCATATTTAGTCTTCCTTGTCAGTTTTTCGGCTACCTTGGACGATTTACTTTAAAGTGCGGATGTAGGGGACGCTATAAAAAAACCAATGTGTTTGGAGTTTTTCCATAAAAACTTTTTTTTTTGTCAAAATAAATAAAATATTTCTCCAGTAGAAACATATAGTTTTTTTTTTATAAAAAACCAATGTGTTTGGAGTTTTTCCATAAAAACTTTTTTTTTTGTCAAAATAAATCAAATATTTCTTCAGTAGAAACATATAGTTTTTTTTCCATGGCGATATCAACATTTCTTGAATACCTCTCAAGGGTGTCCTGGAATTTAATTACAACTTTTTCTCTTCATTTGAAAAGTTTGTCGTCTAATGCCGCTATGCTCGTGACAGATATTCAACAACTGTTACTACCATGTGAAGAAAATTAAACTCTATGTTTGTGTGGAAGCAATATTTTATTTATTTTGGCCAAAAACTTGTATAGCTATAAAAACTGCAAAAAACACTGCCCTTAACTCTCTACATCCCCACCTTAAAGTGGGTCACCACTATTCAAGTAGTTTCATAAATTTTATTGATTTACCCACTCCATTTGTCACGTGCTGTTAGGCTTCAGGTTCATAATATACTTTATTGTTAACGACGATGAGGTTGAGGATCTAAGCTTGGTCGAATAAACTGAGAGTAGTTTTCAACATGTGATTTATCTATGTGGTTTTATTGCCTATACACCACGATAATGCTGGTGCACTTGCTCTGAATAACCTGCTCATCTCTGCCCCATAGACTAACCTATCTGTTGAAACGTATTGATTAAAATTATTCACGTCAGAGGACACGTGGATTAATGCTAGTCTTATCTGGTCTGGTTTGTGGCTGATGGAGAATATTTGGTTTGAATCCCAGACGGGTTTTTCTAAATTGTTTTTTCACTGAGTGGCTTCCAAACAAATCCGGCTACATTTACTCTAAGTTAGTTCTTCATATTCCTTACTTTATTAATGTACCTAAAGCGTATAACCCGGGCGGATAGTAAAACAGGTATAAAATAACTCCATCAGATGAATCCGCAAGAGAGCTATACCAACCGAGTGGACGCCGCCGCCGTCAGCGATGAAAGTGTCAACATATGTGGATAGAGGCTGTCATGTGGTCAGCATATCAAGTGCTCCGGTTGTTAATCTTAGTTTTCTAAACCGGATCTGCTAATTATTTATTCAAGTAGCTCCTTATTTGTCCTCACGAGGCAGAGTTTGACTCCGTTCTATACCCACTGCTTCACAGATAAATTTTGAAAGGGCTGCAGATCAAACCCGGGACTTCTGGAACTGTAGCCAGGAATTTTGACCACTAGACCACAGAGGCGGTCAAATGCAGATAAAAAAAATCAGAAGAAAAAAAATCCAATTTGAATGCTAAACCAACCTTAGAGTTACTGGTGGGCGCTTGGACAAGGGCGTCAGTATAGCTTTGTCTGGATTTCCGGTGACGTGGCTTTTACTATATGAATAGCAGGCGGATGCACTAAGATAGTTTTATACATTGTTTCACCATCGCTATCCACGTAAATGCGGGTACATTTACTCTAAATTATCCCTTATTCATCCCTAGCCTATTATTGTAAATATGGGAACAGACCTAACGGTTATTAAGGCACAAGAAGATGAAATTTGAGATTAGTTTAAGCATATGATTTTAAATAAAGCTTATTAAAGAAAAAAAAGAAGAAATATAAGCCAAAGTAGGTACCCGCCCCAGATTAAAATCTCTACCTTACCGTCAGTGGCAATCCACTTTATTACAGGCCTGATACCCGAGATTGCAGGCCCACCGTTTATTTATTAATAAAATATGGCATAGGCCAATCACGTCAGTTTGTTTTTAGAAGTTAGGCAATACATCATTCATAGTAACACTAAACAATTCATATAGGACAAAATTATCTATTTCATAAATTATTTAACATTCTCTGGATATATTATTCATTAATATGGTCAAGTTTCGTGTTTCAGTAACCAAGGACATAGTATAGCAATGGGACTTAATCACTTATTCATACAGCAGTGAAACATGACATTTCAGAAATACAGTGATGAATTGTCGTATTTCTTTCTAATACGAAAATATCACAATGTTTTGGCAAGATATTGCTGTTGTCATTTATTTTGTGAAACATCAATAAGAACATGATTTATTAGGAAAACAATTATTTATCTTATCTTAGAGTCCATCACAGACTCTGCCTTAAATTATGATTGAAGAATGACCCTGGACACGGGATGACTTCTAAATAGCTCAGTGGTTTGAGCATTGGCTGTCGTACTTAGTCAAAATGTCCCAGGTTAGATTCCCGTGTCCAGGCTTAATGTTTCAATTCAAATAATAGTGTCATCTAAGTTCTAAGCATATTATTAACTGTTTGTGATTCAAGCAACTTGTGATGATTAAAGATACAGGATGAGGGAGGGGAATATAAATAACTATAATATAAATTCACATAGATATTTGACGGAAAAACTAAAAAAAAAGTGATTTGCGTCTCACTACCCGTTCTGAATAGCCGCATATTAGCACTAATAGGGGTAGGTGATGAAGAAGAGTGAATTTATAGGAAATATTCCTGGATTTGCGCGGGGAGAGAGTGGAAAAACTTGGCTAGATACTATCTCAAAACCTCTGGTCGGGATTCGAGGCCATACCTACCTTCTATAGGTAACCCAGACCAAATTATGCTGACGCCTTTATAAACGTGTCCAGGCCCAGATTTAAGGGCAGGTGGTAGGGGTTCCCCAAACTGTTAAAAAATAAAAATAGAATCTCTTTTTGTTCTAAAGATTGCATTCATGGTAAGATCTTACATTTTTTCAGCTTATTTTATCAATCTTTATCAAAATATTACTTACTTAGACTACTATTGATACGTGCGAAAAACAAATATTTTGATTTTCAAAACATAAACACCCTTAGATTGCACCGAATATAGTGGCAACATGGGGAATTATAAATTCAATTTATTGGAATTGATGATATTTCCATATTTAGTAATATCTATAATGAGCTTTTACCAGTTAATTTTGTAAGGGAAAAATGATTTAGTCGAAACACTGAAAATAAAAATACCTATTCGTTTAATGTTCAGTTTTGTACAACCCTGGTGTCCCCACAGCTTTAAATCTTAATTTGGAAAAACAATCCTTGTCCACACGGATGTGATTCAGACCTCACGGGTAAGAGATGAGCATGCCGGTTAAATATTGAGCTGACTCTTATGGTAATATTTGTTAGTATTGATAGTTCTGGTATCATGGCTCGATTATCAGTTAATTGTAGTTTTAAATTGTGAATAACATTATACTTAGCTTTATTTTAGCTATAGCCTTAACTTTTATTCACTCATTTTTTTCTCTCGCAAATACGTGCGAACTAAGTGCTAATCTTGTCCGGTCTGTATTTTTAGTTTCTAGCTATAGAGCGGACGGGGTTTGAATCCCGACCAGATGTACTGACTATAGTTTTTACTATACGTTTTCCTTTGCTTCCTACACACAAATACGAATATATTTTTCTATATGTTACCTTATTCATCCCTATCTAAATAGTGTGATTAAATGCAAATAGCCAGGACGTGTAGTAAGACAAAAACCACGATATATATATGTTTGCAAATTTGTGTTTTATAAAAGAGTGTAGAATTGGAACGTTAGCCCGTGAAGGGCATGGGTAAAATGTAATTTTCATAGGAAGGAATGAAGGGCCCTTTTTGACAGCTAGCAAAGTTACTGACCACCTCTTGTGTTTTGGTGGTCAGAGTTCCGGGCTACAAATCCAGAAGTCCCGGGTTCGATCCCCAACACTTTCAAAACTTATCTGTGAAGCAGTGGGTCTAGAACGGAGTCAAACTCTGACTCATGAGGACAAATGAAATATTTGAATTAATAAGTAGCAGATATGGTCTAGAAAACTGGGATTAACGGCTGGCGAGTTCATTGTGTTGACCAAATGACACACTCTATCCATAGAAGCTGTCAGCATCTTCGCAAGCAGATGGCGGCCGCTCGGTCGGTATACATTGCTTGTGGGCTGACGCCATAGACGCCATAGACGTCAAGTCATGATATCTACAGCTGCCAATTTTGTACATTATAAATACCCATAACATAACACTAATAATGCATTAAAATGTTGTCAATTTTGTCTACAAAAAATGTATTTGTGGTTTCTAAAAAAAACTCTTTCTATGAAAATTGTACTATAGTTCACGCTGGGAGGTAATTTTTGTGAAGACCCCCCAAGCACAAGACAGATGCCTGCAGACCTTTCTTGTGGTCTGTACTGCGCCCATCTCCCCTACTGTTACAGTGATGTAACAAACATGGCGTGCCAAACATAGTCGGCATGCATTGTTTCAATTTGCACTCTTCGATTGCTGGGCCTCTATTTGCTCCGTTTGGCCGCACGGATAATGTAGCGGACCTTTGGTAAGCGCACACTATGGCGTATCACATCGGCTAGGAAGATATCCCCAATTTGAATTTTTTCATATTATTAATACAAACTAATGTAGAAATGAGCCGATGCGATGCGATACGGACAAATGTGATCCAACCTTTATCCGACAATACGAGTTTCTATCCATAACGGGTGAACTGGTAGTGTTTTATATCCTCATGAGGGGTTTCCATCCTCTTTCCAGGGGAATATTATTAGATTTACTCTTGAATTTGCCATCATCATTTGATTCCTGTAGGTTAGATGGTTGATGTGTGTGAAGGTAATTTTTCACATATAGTGTATTATAGCTTGGTACAAAATTTAAAAAATAGGTTTTCATTAATCCAGCCCTATGTAAATTTTTCTCATACAAACAAAAATATAATCCTCATAATTACAATAAATAACCTTATATATATAGTTTAGAATATTCATACATAATATTAGGTATTTATTATAGCATTATATAATATAGTCCTATAGTAGAACTAACAAAATTGTTTGAGCAGTTTAAAATGTTCACAAAAATTATTTATGTGTAGACTAACTTAAAATGATTTATATCGGTAAAAATATAAATATATTCTTATTCATCAATACTAACAATTCTCCAATTTATATTTCAAGCCAAATAATAATTTTATAAAATTTGTCATAACTAAACCAACCTTACATTAGTTTTTTTTCAAACTAAACATACCTATTATTTTTCATGTAAATTAATTACAAATAAAATCTAGGAGATACCCATTTTTAACTCAATCGTTGCAACAATTTTTAAAATATTTCAAATAAAAAAAAAATCAGCTATCAATAAACTTACCACTAAACGAGTTTTTAACTCTAGTCTCAGGTTTGTCAGTATATAATAATAATAATAATAATAATAATAATAATAATAATAATAATAATAATAATAATAATAATAATAATAATAGTAATAATAATAATAGTAATAATAATACGAATAATAATAATACTAATAATAATAATAATAATAATAATAATAATAATATATATAATGGCGCGTCTGGGCATCGATCATAGTTCAGTTTGTGGAAAGATTAGCCATCCTGTCCGTGGAGGCTCTTTCCGATTAGGTGATGGGATGCTGAACGTGAGTATGATGGCGTAGAGTCAGCTTAGCTTAAGCCTAACTAACCCAACCCTGCTGGCCACGGAATTTATTCTTCTTGTAAGAAAACTCTTCCCCCACCAGCCAGGAATCAAACCTGGAACCTTTTGATTAGCTTCCAGGGGCTCTGACCACTATATCACGAGGACGGTTTGTCATTATATAAATAAATACCATATCAACAAAGTCTTAAAAAAAACACAGCTGCATAACAGAATACTCTCTAGTTAATCTAGTGGTTTTGTGAGTGTGTGAAAGCTGTAAACGTCTTCCGTTGTAACAAAGTACCGCTCGCGAACAAAAGAGAATGGATAATGCGTGACATATATCGCCGTGTATAAAAATCTCCAACGTCTAGCCATGAGAAGGCAAGGATATATTTAGATCATGTGTTTCGGGGGAAACTATTTTGTCACTAGTTGCTTCCAGGATGAGGTTTGTTGTTCATAATTATTAATTTTCTGAAAGGAATAATGCACGTGTTTAAAAAAATGTACATACAACGCAACTATGGTTTTTCGTGCTCTGTGTACTAATAAACGTCTAGCTAGGCAATCTGAAGATTTACACTGATGAGGACAGTGAAGTTTCACATGATATGTACCCGCATTTACGTCAAGGAAGAGTGTAAAACCTCATATGAAAAACTATATGACAATTTAGGAAAAATCACCCTAATTACACTCGACCGGGCTTTTAGACCTGATATCCCGGTCATTGGTAGCTATTTCGAGAGTTATGCCTCAGACCATGCAGCCACCGAAGCGGGTTATTTAAAATTGAAATCCAAATATAAATTACAGGAATTATACACAGTCATCTAATTTTAGAATGCATTTGGTTGGTTTGTTTTCACATCAATTATAAATTATTTTTTTTGGCAATTGTATTTTTTTACGTTTGATTAAAAGTAATATTTATGAATTTCTGTTATGTTTTTAAATGTTTATGGTTATAAGAAATATACTTTTATAACAATCTAACGCAACCTAACAGAACCTAACCTTTCATGAATCTTCAAATTGAAGGCTTGGTTTTGGTAGTCTGGGTAATATTAACATCAGCCTGTCAAAGACAGGCTTAAAAACAAGTGAACATAATAATGACCGACAGGCTTGGTCCCAAGGTGAATAATTTCTTTTAAATATATTCTCCACATATCCTTTACACTTATTATATAGGTTAACTCTCTAATAGTTAACATAATAACACTAAGGTACCGGTACTATTTAGATTACAACACATTTTATTTGATAAAGTAATTGCGTTAGTTTATAAACCTTTAATACTACTACTACTACTACTACTACTTACTACTACTACTACTACTACTACTACTACTACTACTACTACTACTACTACTATTACTACTATTACTACTACTACTACTATAATAATAATAAAATTAATAATAATAATAATAATAATAATCTACTTGAAAAAATCTGAACCCACTTTTATTCTACTTTACGTTACGTATAACATAAAAACTGTGAAGTTATTAAACTAAACTAAGGACTCCAATCTGCTCCAACACAAGTTTAAAATTTGGTGATTTTGGCGCCTTATTTATTTGTTCCGCTTATCTATCTATTCATTAATAAATGAAAACACCGGTGGCAAGAACTATGTTTATGACACCAAAAACGTTAACATTTCCGCTTTCTTCGACCAATTCGTGTGAAGAATTTACTTAATAAGGAATGCCACTTTATTTTAAATCTATATTAAAAATGGTAGAAAATACAAATATTTCTTAGCCTTGTCTCATTGAGTGACTAATTACATTCAAGCAGACGTATTTTTGGGTGCCTTTCAAACAAAAATATTATTCATTATAAACAATTGGGATAAACATTTTCGTTGCACTATTAAAACCTTTATAAAAACCTTAAAACAGATTTAAAAATACACTTAGTATAGACGTCATATTTTGTGACAAGAAATTTTGGATTTTGGTAAATATGTTAGTTTTGCAAAATTTCTCTGAATCTAGATGAATATTTCATTTTTTTTGTTTTGTTTTATAGTAACTAAATAAATATCACAAAACTAAATGATTATAAAAATTCAACAGTGTCAGGTGAACAGTATATTTGTTTACACTATAGATTACACTCGAATGTAATAAATTGTATTCTTGCTTTCTTGGAAGGAGAGTAGAAAACCATTTAATAAAAATAACAGAATCAGTACAACTGGTCGTGATTTAAACCCTGCCCTGCCCCAGGTCACTAAAAAACTAGGTTAGACGAGCTTGACGTTTAGTTACGTTTCCATAGATGCGTATTTGTTATTAATTATTATAACGATACAAAATATATTAATACAACACACACCAAGGAGCATGTGGTCTACATTTCTAACTCAATTAGTCTGGTTTTTCAGTGATAGAGTCAGGGTTCGAATAGTAGTAGTATGTAAGAAGGTGTTTAGAAAATATAATTTTCAACTCTATCTATACAGAAATGCGAGATCATTTCCTATAAATTCTTCCTTATTCATCCCTACCACATTGACGTAATGAATAAATGTGTGGTTGACCTCGTTGATTTTGATGTAAAGTACTCAGCTCAGGACCTGATATTCGTGTGTTCAAACCCAGCCGGGGTCGACGGATTTTTCTTGAACGATAAAAATCCGTAGCACAACTTCCTTCGGAGGGAAAGTAAAGCCGTCGGTCCCATGTCGATTGTGGCATGTAAAAGAACCATGGAAGGTATGTGAAAATACCTTTCTCAGCAAAATTGGTAGTCCCTTTCGCTCTCACTCATAGAAATTCTCATGTGGTGGTATAATCAGTCTGTTCAGAAAGTGCACTCCTTAAATACCTCAAATAAATGGAAAAAATGTATGTGATTATAGCCCGAAAGGGTAGTGAGACTTGGGTAAAATAAACAAAACATTATTACAACTCGCTATACGTTTTGCAGCAAAAAGTAATGCGTCCACGTTTGATCATATTTATAAGATGGTCCACTACTTCCATAAAGCTTCACGCCTTAAAGCATTCAGGCGGTTAAGGCTCTGTACATTTGACGAATTTATTATGTACTAGGCCAAAGACCACAAGCTAGTTCCTCATTTATAATTTTCTTATTTAATTTAATATTATAATAATGTTAATGAGTTATATTCAATAAATTAACAGGTAGTTATTAAAGCCTATTTATAAACCACTAGCTGTTACCCGTCGTGGCTTCGCCCGACGAAAAGTTTAAACATTAGTATTGTAAAATTAATGTAAAATTAAAGGTTGGGAATAGTCCTATATGCTATTCCAGGACATATTCTATCTACGTACCAAGTTTCATTCGAATTCGTTCAGCAGTTTTGGCGTGATTGAGTAACAAACATACAAACACACAAACTTTCGCATATATAATATAACCTGAACGGGTAGTAAGACGCGGTTCTAATAATAATAATATAATCACATTCATATTTACTCGTAAAATTAAAATCACAATATATCTCTTGTATACGAAAAGTTTAAACATTAATATTGTAAAATTAATGTAAAATCAAAGGTTGGGAATAGTCCTATATGTTATTCCAGGACATACTCTACCTACCTACCTACCTACAAAGTTTCATTCGAATCTGTTCAGTAGTTTTGACGTGATTGAGCAACAAACATCCAAACACACAAACTTTCGCATTTTTAATATATCACTTACCTCTTATATACGAAAAGTTTAAACAATAGTATAATAATTAATATAATGTTGTTCCAAGGCATACTCTATCAAAAACTATTGAACTTTTATCATAAAAATAGCAAATAACTGGCAGCACCATCTAACCTGCAAAATATTTAAACATTAATATTGTAAAATTAATGTAAAATCAAAGGTTGGGAATAGTCCTATGTGTTATTCCAGGACATATTCTATCTAAGTACCAAGTTTCATTCGAATTCGTTCAGCAGTTTTGACATGATTGAGCAACAAACATACAAACACACAAACTTTCGCATTTATAATATTAGTAAGATTACGACTATATTTTAAAGGTTGTCAACTAAATGACTAGGCCTATTTTGTAGAGTGCACGTAAATTGCGAGCCAACTTTAAAAACTAAAGTCAATGTAACACAAAATTCATCCTTCTACCTGATTGTAGGAAAACGTATCTTCATGAATAATTTATTTCAGAAGTTTTCAAAGACACCAGTTTAGGCAACAGCAGTTTTTATTGTGACAAAAGGGAAAAGTTTTAGAAGTTACTTGTCTATTAAAGTTTCTCGTATATCTATAAAAAACAACATGTTACCTAAAACACACAGTAAACTATTTTCATTAATATTAGCAACCTTTAAGTTTTGTTTTTTTTAAGAAATCAATAAATTGTTTTACAAGTGTAATTTTGTCGACAGCAAATGTTGAATTTAGTACAAAGGTATCTTGCACCTATTTTGATTTGATTTTTATCATTAAATTATTAATGCTAGGTTTCTGTTTTCCAAATAGAGGTACTGACAACATGACTACTTGGGACAAATTGACTATCATGACTAATATAAAAACAGTACTTATACATATATATAACTAATAATTAATGCTTACTACACATACTAGTAGCCCCATGTTCAAAGGTGTCATTTTCCTAATAGACTGGATTATTGGGTGACAGAGATTATGGGTCGATTCTTAGCTGGGTACAAGATATATAATAAACCAAATGTGAGTTTTCACTGTGTTTTTACCATCCCCTTTTACTGAAAATCAAAATGCACTCACGATAAAATTATTTTCATGATTCCTAATCTTAAGATTGTCATTAATAACTATTGTGTTAAAAGCTGTAATTAAAAAATTGTGTTTTTTTAGCACTGCGTCTTACTATTCATTTGGGTTACACGCGTTTGTACTCATTACGTTGATGGGTTAAGGACGAGGAGGATTGAATTTAGAGGGAGCGTAGTTACATTTGCGTGGAGAGAGAGAGTGAGAAACCATTTAGGAAACACAAACCCTTAGTACACCCGACCAAGATTGAGCCACGATCTCTTCGTCATGGCAGTCTAATCTAATGTGAGAGTAGCGCCTTAAACCATGCGGCCACTGAAAAAATCCATCTCCAGGATTTGTAATAGGTAGGCCTACCTTTGTAAATAAAACGAACCCATGTACTGTACCAACAATCGAACTAAGACCCCAATACCTCGGGTAGTCCGCTATGAATACTCAGCTACAGGAATACGGCTCCGTTAATGTGGTGGTCAGTGCACCTGGCTAAGAACTGGGGGTCCCGGGTTAGATTCCCAGCTGGTACCTTGAGTATTTTTCCCTTAAGGGGAATGATTCCAAGAGTCACCAGGGTTTGGTTAGTTAGGCTTAGTAAACTTTATAATAACTATCATCACAATATCTCATATCGGGCATGACGTATAGACAACCTCCATAGGTGCACCCTGGGCAACGCTCTGTGCCCACCAGAGCGGCGAGTAGTCTACATACAGGCGACACAGCTGAATGTCATGTCCCTCCCATATATAAATAACTTACAGGAATAATGGTGTCATTATTTATTTTATATTAATTTAACTTTACATTTAGCTACAGGGCCTGCATAAAGTTCTTATTAAGTTTAATTCTAAGTATTTGATTTAAATAAATATAAATACATTGATTAAGGGAATTTTATTTTGATTTAATTTTACATAGAGTGAAAAATAAGATACTCATCCAACTAATTGTATATTGATTTAATTTTATATTTAATTAAATATAAATACACCCATTAAGTTAATCTTATACATTATTTTTACTTTACAAAAACACTTTATAAAGACACACATTAAATTAATTTTGTATTTATTTAATTCTACTTAGAAATAAATATAAAATCACTCATTTTTCTCTCAAAGGTGTCATTTTATATATATATATTTATATATATGTGCTATATAAAGGAGGGATGAAGGTGAACTCCTTTAAAAAGCGTCAATAAAGCTGGCGACATTACTTTGCCTGTGACGTCATATGTGTGGAAGCGTTTGAGTGTTTTGCTAAGAGAGTACTGTAGAGATATCAGTGTGTGTGTGTGTGAGTGTGATGTGTGTGCGTGTGTGTGCTTGTCCAAACATCAGGCCGGGGGGAGGAGGAGGAGGGTCCACTTTGAGGGTGCTTCTCTGAGAATAACCAGGTCAGTTAAGGTTTGATGCGTGACGTGGGTATAGGGAGAGAGAGATAGGGGAGTAGAGGCCCAGTCAAAGTACCAAACGACCTGCTGGTCTGGCTTTTACCTTATGCTCTTCTTTTGCTATCACCTCTTTGAAATTGCAAATTTTTTAATAGGGTTAATGTTCGGGTTAACGGATATAAGTCAAACCCCCTTATTACAATAGGTTTTTTGAATAATGGAGTAAAGAATCGATTCAAATAAAGATAGTAGCTTGCGTGCTATTTTGATAACAGAAAATTTAAAAAAATCTTGAATAAAGAAAAAGAGTGTTAGATAAAACGTAACAGAGTTCTTGTAATAATATGTTAGAAACGTCATATATTTATCATGTGTATAGTAATGATCAGAAAACTGCATTTTTTTATTAATAATGTTTTCTAAATATCCAAAATTTAAGAAAAAATCCCTAATACTGCTTTATAAATGAATATTAAATATTTCAACACTTTACTAATTGGTGAAAATACAACATAAAAACTGTGACAAGACGTGTATTAATCACAACTTGTGAATGTGTGGAATGTCAGGCTTCCACCGTGGTTCGGATTCCACGTTAAACTGTAGGTCCTTCATTTCATCTCATAATCATCCTACCACTACACATTAGCATAAGTGCGTATAACCCGAACGGGTAGTAAGAAGCGGTGCTTATAGTATTATTAATAATAATAATAATAATAGTAATTATAATAATAACATAAAAACTGACTATTTAAACTATAAAAATAAAACTAAGGCTTTAATATTTAATATTTGATTCACTTTGTTTATGCGAGTAAAAAATGTTTACTACCGTATGGTAATGATCACCCTCCTATGACACCAACATCAGACGGTTTGTGGAGTTAGAAGGTGGATTATTTACAAGTTTGCATATACTTTTGTTGGTTCTTATGTTAACCACATGAAGGTTGGTTTGATTTGATCTCTATCCATCCGGAGCTGGGCATGCATTCAGCTCATCAACTGGTTAGTGCCACCCGAACAATCTGGTAGAAATCACATTCACTATTGAAGTCAAGGATATGTGTTATTTCCCCATTGCCTTTCACACTGAATTTATATAGGCGAATTCAAAAGGGTCCAACCAATTTTGCCGGGAAAAGTATTTTCCCACACTTTCCCAGGGTTCTTTTACATGCCACAATCGACATGGGACCGACGGCTTTACTTCCGCTCCAAAGTAAGTTGTGCTACGGATTTTTTATCGCTCAAGAACAATCCGTCGACTTATAGTGGATTTAATTCACACGAACATTGGATCGTGAGTCGAGCACTTTACCCCAAGACCACCAAGATCGACACACTCGTAGCAGAGGAGGATAGTTAGAGAGATGAAAGGGACAGAGAAGTGTTGTGAGCCATGAGGGTCCTATTAGAACTACTGGTAAGCAGAATATTTCACTAAAATTGATGAGCTAGATTGCTGAAGATGGGAAGATCGAGGTTAGAATCTCGGTCGGGTGAACTAGGGGTGGTTTCCCCTAAATGGTTTTCCACTCTTCCTACACGCAAATGTGGGTTCACTTCCTCTAAATTCAACCTTACCAATTCCTAACCCACTAGCATAATTAGTACTTAAGCGTACAACCCGAACGGTTAGTAAGGCGCACTGCATATATATATATACCCCGTGAAATCTTTGCAACTCGAATATTCTCACTTAATGGTGAAATTAGAAATTAGCTAGCTGACAAAATCCCCCGACCGAACGGCAGCTCATTTGTTTTACTAAGGGGTGATAAAAAAAGACTTTACATTAATAAATCCAAAACACTTTATGACCTGAAGTAGAATATGAGGGGGAAAAATCGTGGAATTGCTGAACAAATTTGGCGCAGTATAGTGGATTACGTTGTTTTTAAAGGAACCCTTCGTATATCATGTTTTATAGCGAGCTTACCTTAAATTGTTCCACTATGGTGAGAATAGGGCTATAGTATAATCTGTCAAAGGAATACTGCTACCTTTCGAGGTAAACAGTATGTGCATTTGGGAATTGCTTCCCTAAGGCTAAATTTGCTAAATGTTGTTATTCATAGATTCAAATTCAAAATAGTCATTTTACAGGCTAGTATAAATTTTATTGATACATTATTTTTGTTAGCAGGCTCAATTAATGTCCCTTCACTACTTTCAGTGGAAATATATAATACTTTAATTAGCATGTTAAAAATGTAAACTGTCATATTCTCCATCAATCTCATTATGTTCATTTAGAAACACCAATCAACTATTTCTGATTTAGGTATAACTGTGTTAGTTTGTGGCACATTATTTTTTAGTGGGACAGGTTAATATTATTATATCCATATAAAAGAAGATATATGCACTTCACTACCAGAATAAAGTCTTTCCTTTAGTAATAAAATGAAGAGTCTTTTATGACGACGATAAACTCCAAATACGCGACAAAAAACAGGCGATTTATTTCCGTCTCAAACTTTCTATATAAATGCTGAAATGTCTTGTTTTTTCTTTTCCTTTGCCATGTTTTTGATAGTGGGTGGATAGGTTTGTGGTAAACACTTTATTTGATTTCTTTTGTACTTTTTGTCATTAAATCTTGGAGACCTACTATCGTAGACTTCATGGTAGTGCTAACTTGATGACGCAACCATGAATAGCTGTTTATCACACTATGTCACAGATACACATATATCATCCAAAAAATTGTACCTAAGAACTACGTATGAGTCACCATTCTGAGAGTTGATTTTAATTAATTTTATCTCACCCTAATTGCTAACAAGTTGTGGTAATTGCCACGCTTCAACAACACCCACAAAAAAAAAAAAATGGTACGGCGCACCGCACAGACTTTCTCTCTCTTTCTATAAACTCGTAAGATTTCTGAACGGAATAATGTACATTGTATCATCACCACTCCACATAAGAACACGCATAAAATAATATACAATGATATATAATCAATGAGAAAAGAGGCGCATCTTTGTCCACCTAAGAGCATTTCAAACAGTTTAATGTCTTCCACAAGGGTCAA
>CABFWB010000163.1:52920-98350 GCA_902151455.1 Timema bartmani | reverse complement strand
ACAGACAGACAGACAGACAGACAGACAGACAGACGGAAATTCAAAAACCACTTTTTCGGATTCAGGAAGTCATGAAACGTCAAAATTCATCAAAATCTTGAGTTCGATTTTTTTGACGATCACCATACTTTCTCTACCTGTAAGATAGAGAGAAAGTAAAAAGGAAAAAAGCCTTCCCTTCCTCTACACGAAGAACTACCCCCAATCAGCCATCCAATAATAAGGACCATTTACGAAATTTAGCAAAACCATGCTATCCCATGACAATATATCTTATAATATTTATAATAATAATAATAATAATAATAATAATAATAATAATAATAATAATAATAATAATACTTAGCACTGCGTCTTACTATCCGTTTGGGTTATACGCTTAAGTACTAATTACGTTAATGGGTTAGGAATTGGGAAGGTTGAATATTGAGGAAGTGAGCCCACATTTGAGTGAAAGGAGAGTGGAAAGCCATTTAGGAAAACCACCCCAATTCCCCCGAGCGAGATTCGAACCTTGATCTTCCCGTCCTCGCCAGTCTAGCTCTACACGAAACTAGCGCGTTAGCTAACTACACCACCGAGGCGGGTTATTATTATTTATAAAATCGCTCGGCTCCAGAGGATGGCATCATCCTAAACCAGTCAATCCAAGCCTTCAGCGTGGACAGATCTCTGAACGATTTAGTTGGTTATCTGAGGAGGGTAATGGCAGTCTCGAGGCTGTGATGCACTCAAAAATAAAACATTAATTTGGAGGGAGGGGGGAGAAGGAGGAATTGAGGGGCACGGGGGTATTGAAGGGGGGAGAGAAGGGAGGAATACTTCTATGAAGGTTGGAGAAGAGCCACATTTGAACGAGGTTATCTTGGCCCTCTCGTTGGATTTATTAACCATTGCTGAGTTGCGTACAACCTTAACAGGTAGTAAGATGCAGTGCTAAACATAACTATTGCCTATACACTTTTATTATATTATTTAACTTTATTCGTGTCTTACTTCCAGTCCAATTCATCCACATATATGCACTGATGAACTAGGAATGGAGAAAGTTAAACGTTTTAATAGTGTATCCGTTTTTTCGTGGAGGAAGACTGAGAAAGCATTTAGGAAAAATCACCTCAATACAGCAGCTCAATACTCGAAGTGGAATGAGATTAGAAAAATGACCTTTATGATTGCTGTGTTCCTGGCACCCTGTATAATATAAATACTTTGTATATATATATATTCTATGTAGTATATAATATATCCTAGACTATAAGCATTATACATAGTAGGGCCTACATACATACTACATAGTATATCTATAGTTTATGATATATTTTATATTTAATATACCTAGCTACTATTTATAGCTCTACAGAAATTTAAAAGGTCCCTCAAATAACTCTATTCAGTCGATATAGCACACATTTTCTTGTTGATCTATTAGATTCCAGGAATAAAATCCTATCAAAGTCTGAAAATGTATTTGTGTAAAATCTCGTATTCATTTTCAATCATCCTTTAGCTAATAGAATGAAACTTATTTTTTAAACTATAACTGAGCTAGTATAAACATTTAATAGCCGGTATTGCTTATTGATGTGCCCGAATCTCTACCTGACCAGCAACAAGAATGCTGAGACAATATCTGGTTTAGTCTACCAAACCAAAAATTATTATTAGCACCGCGTCTTACTACCCGTTCGGGTTGTACGCACTTACGCTAATGTGTAATGGTAGGGTGATTGTGAGATGAAATGGAGGATCTACAGTTTAACGCGGGATCCGAACCACGGTGGCCGCCTGGCACTCCACACATTCACAAGTTGTGATTAATACACGTCTTGTCAGAGGAGAAGGAAGGGTTTAGCAATCAGATAAATCTGTGCCGGGAACAAGGATTGAACCCCGGACCCCCAGAAAAGAAGTCTGACACCTTACCCCTAGACTGCCAGGTCACCCAAACCAACCAAGAAGAGACCATGTTAAATAGCAGTACATTATGTTTATTCCTCGTGTAATGAATAAGATCCCACCTCTGGTTTAATTGGTCCCCCACCAATTCGCGAACAGTAGTTAACTTTGTGGGGTCCATTAGCTTCTACTTTCACGCTGAATGAGCCAGGGCGGCGGCGCGACTCTTCAGATGTTTGTACACCTCTACTTCGTGTTCAGTCTACAGGCTGGACTGGAGCAAGGAAACATCACCTCTACCTAGTGTCTAGTCAACTGCATGGGTTGGTACAGTGAGGAAAACAGTGGCGTATCTTGGAGTGTCGTAAGTGCAGCAGACCTTGTTAAAACTGTGCCTGTAATAATGTTCTCGCCTACTTGGGCCCTATTTGAACAATCATACATATACTCTGCTATACATAACTAACACGGGAATGTATTCCTATCAATACCTGACCAATAAGTGCTCTACTGAGGGGTGTGAACAATTCATAGGTACGCTTCAAACTAATGCTGCTTACCCTGTCAACACTTCACGACACGCCACTGAAGGAAACACCACAAATGCACATACATCTCCACTAGGTGTTAAGTCTACCGGGTTATCTAGCACAGCAAGAAAATTACCACAACCACTTTTGTTTAACCGTATCTACTTGAGGACCTTGGTGAATCGAATCGAAGCACGGCAACCAGAAAAAATATGCATACCCTTTAAATTTTTACAGAAAATTCGACTTTGTTTTAATAGAATCCGCCCATTTTCTAATTGCGATGTAAAATAGAAATACAATAATTGCGGGGGACGGTAAAAAACTAAACTAGAAAGATATTTTTTTTAAATCTTTACTATACAGTACTTTATTTTGGAAATGGAACATTGGCTACAAAGCAAGAACAAGTGAAAATAAGGTGTCAAATGGATTACATTATAAATTCAGTAATTAATTAACATTATTTAGATAACATTAAATCAATTAAGTATTTAAATATAATAAATTATAATAATATAATTTAAATATTAAACGTTTAATGTATTTAATATATATATTTATATTTAAATAAACCTCTAATATTTAAATTAAAGTAATTTTATAAAATACAATTTTATATAAATATTATTGTTACTATAAAAGTTTAATTTTAAATATGTCAAACCTATTAATACATTATAAAGTACATATATATGTATTTAAATTATTTATATTGAGTGAAATTAGAGCGTCAAATGGATTACATTACAAATTCAGTAAATGCTTTATAGTGGATGTGTACCGGTTTTCTGGCTTTAAAACACACTTATTAAAACTGAGAACCGGGCCGGTGTCCCGACAAATGGTACCAGCGACATTTCGTACCATACTGCCTGAAAAGGGTTAGTTTTTTAGTTAGTTTAATTAGTTAGGTTAGGTTAGTCTAGGCTAGTTTGAAGAACAACTATCTGACATGACAAGGCATTGAAAAAAAAATGCTTGCTTCTCTCATAGCTAAAAAAATAACAAAATCAGAAGAATTTACCTAAATTAAATTCGCTTGAATGAATTTAAAACTGAAGCCTGATACACATTCCCATCAAGTGGAAACATTTGTCACGTCGTAAATATTTTAAAGTCATTAGTATACCCTTCTCAGGTAGCCATCTCCTTGAGTGGTACAAAATGTCGCTGGTACCATTTGTCGCGTATTCAACCGGGACGGATAATATGGAGGGCCGGATGATCGAATAGCAACTATAGTTTAAATGGACCTTTCCACACCTATAAGAATCGAAGAGAATTGAAAATTAATTTCTATGGAGAATACCTTCTTAGATTCGACAGCGTTGCTAGGCGAAGTTTTATGTCATCGGTAATTTCCGAGCAAGTTCGAGAACATTTCGGCAGAAGTCTGGTGCTATTGCTGAGTGAGGCTGTTAGAGTAGTCTATGACAGCTCGCGTCTGTATGGGTTATTTTAAAGTGAAGCTGCAATGGATGGGAAAAAACTAGTTACATTAGTTAAGGACTACGGATTTACTTACGATATAAATGACAAAAACTATAACAATGTTAACATGAGTGTGAATGCATGGGGGAATCAATAAAAAAAATTATAAAATGGTGTATACGTTTACTTACACTTATTTGAATCTTATAGTTTATTTACAAGCACTCAAGTTTCACTATTTACTTTTATACTTGGATTTATTTACACTAATAAATCTTTGTGTAGCTAGTGACGAACATGAAGAACACTTTCAGCAAGATATTGTAGAAATATGGTACCAAAGGAAGTATAATGTAAAAGCGGGCAGATCATTTCTGGAGTGATATCAGTGATGTGGCTGATAATTAAATTACAAATTTAAATCATCAAATACATTTGTTTTAGTCAATTAATTAACTAAGGTATTATATTTTTTTCATATGTGAATTAAAAGTAGGTTGTTTTAAAGACGCACTTCTTCCAAACCTAAAGTGATAAGAATATTCTGAAGACACACACACACATATATATATATATATATATAGAAAGAGAGAGAGAGAGAAAAATAATAAAAAGGTCTAAAATGAAGTGTCATATATAAAGAAACTATTTAAAAAAATTGTATGTATATAAGTGTTAGTATAATTCAATAAACAAATGTATGAATAAGTTAGGAATGTATCCTTCTTGGAGTTAAGGGTGTAGACATATTTGTGGACTTCAGGCAATTCCAAACATTATATGAAACTGATTAAAATATTTTGACCCACTTCAGTGGTGGAATGGTATAAGAAGGCGTCACTCTCGTGTTATACTGGTCTGCTGATAATGGGGATATCGGGGTTCGAATCTCGGTTGGGTCTACTGAGGGTAGTTTTTTTCTATATGGATTTCCTCTCTCCTTCCACACAAATGCAAGTATATGTCACTCTCGTGTTATACTGGTCTGCTGATAACGGGGATATCGGGGTTCGAATCTCGGTCGGGTCTACTGAGGGTAGTTTTTTTCTATATGGATTTCCTCTCTCCTTCCACACAAATGCAAGTATACTAACTTAAAAATGCTTCCTTTCTCCCCCCTTCCGTTTTAGAGTAATTATAATATTTGCGTATAACCGAACAGGACGTAGTGCTAAAAATAAAAATAAACTTTTTGATTTAATGTTAATCTTATACTTATGTGAAAGTAGGTAGGATAAGAGTGATTTGGATTTTACTATAAGTTCAGTCCCAGGCGCTATTATATTTAATTACGTTTAAAAAAATGCGAGTACTTTTCCTCAAAATTCTACCTTCCTGAACCCTATCACTTAAGTATAAATATAGGGATAGCCCGGAAAAATACTAAAACGCGATACATACAAAATTAATTTTCTCAATGTACCACCCGTGTTATTCTAGCTTATTTTTAATATATGTTATCATAATTAATTAAATAATAATAAACAAATGTGATTTAAAATGTAGATTTGTATTCTAAAGGTAGTTATTTAAATTATTAATAATTCATTACCACTGGGATACCTAAACAGTATTAGTTCCATCCCCAACATCACTTATTAAGAATTAATTTTTTCAGTGACAAATAACATTTCAATTTACCATCCAGTAGTTTTAATTAATTAGTAACATTCAATAGTATTGTAATATTCCTTTTGTTCATATAATATTCCATAAACGAATAATAAGTTAAACAAGGCTTTGTTCAGTTTACATTATTAATTTTGGAGTTAAATATATGTATGTGTAATTTGTGAGTACGAGTTTCAATTGAACATTATATAATGTATAAATAGATAAAAACAAGATGGTTCATAGCTTATGAATTGTATTTTAGTGTGAAATTTCGTTAATTTTTTTAGCACCGCCTCTTACAACCCGTTTGGGTTATACACTTTTGTACTAATTACGCTAATAGTTTTATGGATTAGGAAGGTTATATTAATAAGAAGTGTACCCGCATTTGCGTAAAGGAAGAGTGGAGGACCATTTAGTAAAATCTACCCTCAGTACAGTCGACTGTGATTCAAACCTAGGTCTCCCCGTCAACAGCAGTCTAGTTTGTTGCGAGAGTAGCGTGTTAGACCACGCGACCAATGCAGGGAGATTGTTTATTTTAAAAGGACTTACATAATATATAAAAGTGTGTACGTATACCACACCACTTTCATCAATGCTATGTTTATTATAAATATTATTTAAATAATATCAATTTTAATTTCTCATTAGTAAAAAAACAACGAATTATATTACTTTACTATAGAACAACTATTTCTAGAATCGAAATAATTAATTCCATTCAACTCCTGTACTTTTTCACGAACAATGTTTATTTTGGGGTCCACCCGCATCGTTAGTTGCATAGATTAAAAGTCAAGACTATCTTCTAGTCTGGTTTGCCTGTAATGAGGAGGTTGGGGTTTGAATCTCAGTCAGGTGTACTGAAGATTTTATTTCCTAGATGGTTCCCTACTCCATTTCCACGCAAATATGATTATTTATTTTTCTAAATGTTACCTTCCTCATTCTTACCCTATTAGTGTAGTTAAATGCGGAGCGCTCGTGTAAGTAGTAAGGCGCAGCGCAACAAATAATAGGGCGATGCTAAGAACCACAGGATATTCCCTGAAATAACAGATGACTATAGCTACCCTCTAACATAATGGAATGTTTTACGATAAAACCCTAAAACATAGGCTTATATCCATGTTCTTAAAACTGCAAACATAATATAATTATTTCAATTTCACTTTTTTAATGTGCACACCACATTATATTTATACTTGTTTCGTCATTTTTACAGTTCACTTGTTATATTTGTCAGACAATACCAGGGTAAGAGATCACAACCTCCTCCCATTTACAGCCCTTTTCCCTTTTCTCAAATGTGTTGAAGTTTCACAATAACTTTGCCCTCACAGTTGATTTTTTTTGGAGCTAATAGTCAAACTATATTTGCTAGCATTGTGTGTAATCAAGTAATTTAGCTGTATTAAATTTACTGTTTGTTATTATAGTTACATCCTGTCTTTAATCTAATGGTAATGACAAGTGTAAGCAAAACATTTGAGAGTGATGAAAGCTCAAGAGAAATTCGTCGACCTCAGCTGGGTTTGAACACATGACCATCGGGTCCTGAGGCAAGCACTTTACCCCAATACCACTGAGGTTTACCTAAGGAGTTATCCCAGTTTATTTTTTATAACCAACTGCTTGAACTGGAGGCTAGAATAAATACACTGTCTTAGAGCTCATCGGTGATAATTGTGGTACACACGATCCAAAAATATCCTCTCCAAGAACTTGATTATCAGATGCATTTTTTCAATCGTATATCATATATGACCGGAAAGGATATGATATCCAGTTTCAGTTGCCTTAAGTGTAGAGTATTCGCCGATATGATGGGTTGTCTACAACGCCTACAACGCCTACCAGCAATGAGATGATGAGATGACAGTTATTATGAAGTTGTGGAGCTGGTGTAGGTCTTAACCTAACTCAAGCCTAATTAAACAAATCCTGGCGGCCATTGGGGTCATTCTCTTTAAGGAAAAATTACCCAAGGTGCCAGCCGAGAATCGAACCCGGGACCCCTAGGCTCGTAAATAGGTGTACTGACCACTAAACCGGGGCTGGTACCAGATTCAATGACCCCTACCGATGGGCACGCGTATAATCTTCATGTTTGGCTTGTTGATGGTGAAGAGGTTGGGGTTCCAATTATGGCGAGGTGCACTGAGATTTATCCTAAATAGTTTTCCACGGAAATGCGGGTAGACTTCCTCTGATATCTCTGATACCTTCCTGATATCTAATTCAGTGGCTTAATTAGTACATAAGCGTATATCCCGAACGGGTACTTAAAAGCTGTAGTATTTTTATCCCTTTCCAATACATTCTCATTAATCCCCATTATATGTACTCACTCAACCCCTAATAAAAACAATAACAGAAAAAATAACCATTCACATCTTCATATTTCAATTCCATCTTCCTAAAAGGGTATATATAAATATAGCACTGTGTCTTACTAGCCTACCGTTTTGGATTGTACCCATATAATATAATAATTACGTTATTGGGTTAGGGATGAACAAGGTTTAATTTAGAGGAAGTGTACCCAGACTTGCGTCTAAGGTGAGTGGATAAACACTTAGGAAAGATCACCCTCAATACCCCCAACTGAAATTTTAGCCCCGTGCGCTCCGTCACCGGTAGTTTGGTCTATTGCGAGAGTGACGCCTTAGATCATGCGGCCAATGAAATGGGTTTCCATTAGTGTATTAAAAATATTGATCCGAACGGTTGGGAAAACATTCAGGGGGGTGTGGAGAGGGGGGATCCATCTGAACCATGACTTCCACGTCAACGACAAATCAAATCAAATGAGAATGACGCCTTGGCCACGTGCCCACAGGTGGGTGTATATAATAAATAATTAAATGTATAGCACCTTTACAAAAAATGTTAAAGCCTATAATAAGGCTTTTAAAAGTTCTCATAATTATATGACCGGAATTATGTTTACATATTACCGCCAATAATTTCACAAAAACTTGGGTTTGAAAACCCAACAAGTCCTAAAAATATAATTAATAAGATTGGAGCTTCCTCATTCAGTGTGATGAGCTACTGACCAGACCAGACCAGATGTTGTTCAAGAATTAAGTTAGTTTGTAAGCCGTATAATATAATCAGTTGTTCAAAGGGGGTACACTAAATGTCAATAATCATATTCATAGTGATAGTATTAATATTTATAATAATAATACAAAATCGAATTCTAAGTATTTTTTCACCTCACCTCGCAAATGTTGATGCATTTCCTCCAACTTCAACCTTCCTCGAACTTTGAAAACTACCTTACCTTAATTTGTATCTATGCGTGTATAACTTGAAAGGATAGTAATACTTGATAGTTTTCAATTTCAAGATCCTTTATTATTGTGCTGGCCAACAATCGCGAGACCTATTACAGGCCCGCACTGAAAAGTACACTGATGAATAGTTACAAAAAATAGGAAGTTATAATAGTAATAGTAATAATAATATTAATAATAATAATAATAATAATAATAATAGAATAAATAAATTACTTGAGAGTAGAAAAAGCATAAGTGTGTAAAAAGTATCTTTTGTATAGGTAAAAGTGGCATACATTGAATTATGATTTAATCAAATAAATGTTTACTGTTTTCGACACTAGCTTCATGTATTTTATAACCGCGTTAGTTCAGAGGAATCTGATAGAATAATGTTGAGTATGGGAAGCAGCGTGTTTGGCAACGCCGTCCAGTTTATTACCATGTCGACATGTGTAAACCATACATAGTTGACAAGAACACATCCGGGAAGTTCCGGTAACCCTGCCACGTTCGTCCCAAGGTCATTCATCGGCTACACGTTCGTAGAGAGAGATAATTATTTTTCTGCATCCATGTCACGTAGGATCTTTAAAAACAAATACTATGGAGCATTACTGGAAAATGGTCCATATTGCCTAATACGAGCACAATAACATATTTGTGTGGCTACAGTCCAACACATTATAATTAATTTGAGTCCTACCATTAATTTACAATTTAGTCTATAGTAACTAATACAATTCTATAGTTTGTTAAATTTTGTCTATGAAGGGAATTGAACTCATTTATCTAAGATAAGAAGACAGAGGAGTTACCGACCTAGCTAAATTATCGAATAGTAATATTATAGCTAGAAGTCAACCTAGGTGGTTATGGGACAAAGTCCTCAAATCAGGACCCGATATTCGTGGGTTCAAACCCAGCCGTGATTCAACGAATTTTTCTCGTAAGATAAAAATCTGTACCACAGCTTCCTTTGGAAGGGAAGTAAAGCCGTTGGCGCCATCTCGATTGTGGCACTTAAAAGTACCCTGAAAGGATATGTGAGATTAACCTTCCCAGCAAAATTAGTTGGCCCTTTCGCTTTCACTCATAGATATTCTTGTGTGCTGATAAAATCAATCGGTTCAGAAAGTACACGTTAAATACCTCTAATAAAAAAAAGGTAGAAGTTACTCCTTACCGAATTATAATTTTTTTAAATGTTTTATAAGAATATGTTGAGTTACATGATAGGGTTTAATTTAATATTTGCTCTGTGACTTACCACCCGTCCAGACTGTCCGCATTTAACGAAACGTATGTACTAAAGTTGAGGAAGGTAGAATTTAGATTAAATGTAGTGGAATTCTCGTGGAGGAATAGTAGGAAACTATTTTGAAAATATATACCTCAGTATACAACCGGCTGGGACTCAAAACCCAAATAAAATAATCCAATAAAAAATAAACCACATGAGTCTAACGTCCATGTTCGCCTTGGTAATTTTCCTACAGGACAGGATGATTATTAATATAAGAAAACATTTATTATAAAATTGAAAGATACCCACTTAAGGGCCTGAGTGGTCTAACGCGTCGCTCTCGTGTTAGTCTGGCCTACTGATGACGGGGAGATTGGGTTTCAAATCCCGGTCAGGTCTACTAAGGGATGTTTTTCTTAAATTATCTATCGCTTTCCTTCAATACAAATGCAGATAGATTACCTATAAAATACTTCCTTGCCACTCCCTAACGCATTAGATTAATAATTATAATATATGCCTATAAACTGAACAGGTAGTGAGATGCGGTGATAAAAAACAAGAAAAAAAATGTTTATGTACGTGGAATTCTAACCTAATTTACTTCAAATTGAGATTTTATATTAACCGTTAGGTTCACCAACTTGACTATAGCGAAACCCTGAATCAGTTTTTCAAAACTACTCATCACCATCCAATCATCAATATATGTTTTTATTGTCTAGTACTGGAATCGTAGCTTCATTTATAAATTATACATCTATAATTTTTAAATAGAACATACCCGTATCAATGAGCATGCAGAATAAATGTCAGTATAATCTAGTCCAAATTGCCGGTGATAGGGTATTCAGAGTTCAAATCCCAGTTGTTATACTAAAACACCTTTTCTATTAATTTATATAGTTTCTGTTCAAATGCCAATATGATCGTGACAAATAGTTGATAAATGCTGATCTTATTATGAATATAAAATTAAGATAAACTTATATACTGAAACAATATTTAATATGATTTGATTCATAAATGTTTTGCTATACAAAAAAACTGAAAAATATTTTGACCTTAACTAGCGCTCTTTTCTATCTCGCCTCAACAGTTTAATTTAAAAAAAAGAACCACCTATTGCGGTTAGTTAAACTTATTTATGATAAAAATGAAATCCTTCTTCAACGTGTTCTCATTTACTTTCCCTTCCACTAAGTTTAAAATGTTCTCACCATCTCTTCAAACTCCCGTAACTAGGTTTTAGTAATGTTAAATTAAGAATATCTCTATCAACCATCTTACTTTCTCCTTCGAGAATTATATTAACATTTATGAAACGTTGCGCATTCAATGAAGAGTTGACCGTTAAAAAAAATGATTCGTTTCATAAATCTCTGAGTGAGATGGAGAGCGCGCACATCAGGGCTATTTCTGACGTGGTTTGAAACCGACAGATTTTCAAGTGATGAGGATTTTTAAAGGGGCCCTCCTGTCATAGCGCTCAGACACTTCGCAGACTTTTTTTTTAACGTCCTACAACATATTTTAATAAGAGGTTTGTTTTCTTAAAATATGGCTCATGCCAAAATGAATAAGTAAAGAACTAACATGTTCCTTACTTACTTACTTTATGGCGTTAGATACACGAAAGTTAATTGCCACACTTACAAGAGTACGATACCTATCTCTGTCTTGAGCTAGTTGTATCCAGTCCACCTCATTACACCCTATCTCTGTATTGAGCTAGTTCTATCCAGTCCACCTCATTACACCCTATCTTTGTCTTGAGCTAGTTCTATCCGGTCCACCTCATTACACACTATTTTTGTCTTGAGCTAGTTCTATCCAGTCCACCTCATTACACCATATCTTTGTCTTGAGCTAGTTCTATCCAGTCCACTTCATTACCCCCTATTTTTGTCTTGAGCTAATTCTATCCAGTCCACCTCACTACACCCTATGTTTATCTTGAGCTAGTTCTATCCGGTCCACCTCATTACACCCTATCTTTGTCTTGAGATACTTCTATCCGGTCCACCTCATTACACACTATCTCTATCAGGAGCTAGTTCTATCCAGTCCAAATCATTATAATATATCCGTATCTTGAGCTAATTTTATCCAGTCCACCTCATTACATCCTATCTCGTTCAGATCCATTCTAATGTTTTATTCCCATCTGTGTCTAAGTCTTCCCAATGGTCTCTTCCCATTGGGTTTGCCAGTCAATACCCTGAACAATGTTCTAAATTCTCCCCTTTGCGCTGCATGTCCTGCCCACCGTAATTTACGATATTTGATTATCCTAACAATGTCATGGGATGAATACTGGGTATTCAGCTCACCATTATGTAACCTCCCCAACTATTCAGTATATTCATTCCTCTTTTGACCAAATATATTCCCAAGAACCTGGTTTTCGAAAAACCTAAATTTCATTTCATCGTGTAGACAACATATTCATATCGAATTAAAAACCTTAAATTTTAAGTTTTATGGTTTTTAAAAGAAAGTTACAAAAATATAAGATTATTGAACTTGTATATAATTTCAAACAAAATGTCTCTGCTTTGAGATTAAGATAAAAATGTCAAGAAATATATATTCAACCTTCTATAAACGAATAAAGTCAATAGTTAACAGAATCACAAAAGAAAATTCTAAGCTGATTTCAGCTTAGTGCTTTTCAAACTTAAGAACTTTTATTCCCATAAAAAAATCGGGCTAATTGCATTTAACCACACTATTGTAGCTAGGGTAATTAAGGTACTATTTAGATTAAATGTACCCATATTTGCGTGGCCATATAGCTTGAAACCATTTAGTAAAAGCTGCCCTCAGAACACCCACTAACAGATGCGATCACCCACTAAGTGTGATCGAAAATTTAAATACTTCCAACAGTTAGGATGAATGCCCCAACTAATTGAAATTCACAAACATATTTAGAATTTGAGATTTCATAGTTGGTTCCAAGAAATTTGGGGCCCAAAACTTCCTAAATTATTAGAAAAAAAAATCTTCTTGGCTTGGAACAAAATTTAAATTTGTCACGTAGTAAATATACCTTCCCGGGCAGCCATCTATTATAGTACTTCATTTCACTTAGATTATCATCATGCTTAGACAAATATTACGTTGTCAATGGATTCCGTTCATTTGTGCATACAGTTTGGAGACTAGGTAAGATTTTATTTCAAATGTATATTTAATTATTGTTATATATTTGATTGCCATACTTGGTTTGGGATTGCCATAGTTAGCTCAGGATTGTACTAGAAGTAACTATAAAAATGTTGGTAGCCGATGTTGAACGTCCTAATTTGATTTAGACTTGATGTAGCTATCTTACTGCTAGTTAAATGTTAAAGACAGATATAAATTTACGTTTAATACGAACATATTTAGCCTCTATAATAGTTTATTATATTAAAGACTGGATGATATTTTACATTTTACATATTATTATATTATGTTCATGCTGATTGCCAATATTTCAATATTTAAAATCCGTCTTAAGCTAATTTAAAAAAAATGTAATAATGACACTCATTAGATGAATCACATTACTTGAAATGGGTCAGCCTCTTTAATACAATAGATTTTCTAAGGACGTTCAGGTCAAACAATAAAAACAAAAAGTTCATTGGTTTTATTTCAGCAACTAAGTTTATTTTCCCATTAAATTCTGATAGAAACTAATTTGAGACTTATTTTAAAAACTTAACTCACATTAGTTTAAGATAATAATGTTTATATGTTGAGATATATCGTTCCAGTGTTTAAATTAATCAGATATTACAGAAATCAATTATTTTATAAAAAAAATCTCTTTGTTTTATTTCATTTGACTCTTTTCTTTGCTTTTTACAGTAGGTTATTTGTGAGCAGCAATATTCCACTAAGTTTCGCAAATTTTCTTTATTTTATTTTAGTTAAAAAGTAATTTCATTGAACATTAAAAATGTTTTGCTCTCTATGTAATGTTCTCTTAACTGGTTCTATTATTTTATCAGTGTGTAACCTGAACGGGTAGTAAGACGTGGTGCTAAAATTAAATAAATATTATTTTATTTAGCTTTACGCTAGACACTAAATGTTACCAACATAAATAATTGGTAAGAATGATTAAAGTAGTTCCGAGGAAGAGCACTTGCAGGATGGAAAATTCTCAATTTAAAATCTTGTGTGGAAAACCACCCAATACAGTGAACGAGCAACTAGAATCGAACCTCGAGCTCTCCAAAAACTAGGAATAATGGTTCATTCTAACCAAGTACTCGTAAAATGTTTTTTCCCACATCATCATTGCTCTTGATAGCTATCTTACTTATCTCATTTCCCTTAAACTACGCTTTATATAAAAACGTAAAAAAATAGTTTTTCAAGATTGTTTTATTTTCAAAAATAGTTTACTTCTACGTTACCTTACTTTTGTAACGTCTTTAAGATTTATGTCGATATGTCAACTGCAGATACTCGCAGAAGAACCACTTATCGACATTTCTTTTTTATCAGAGGAAATGATCGACTGTCTACAGAGTCAATCAACTTTTAAAAACCGTCACAAACTATCGATAACTTTATAAAAAGTTTGGCTTGAGATCTCATCACGATAGTTAGGGAAGATAAAAAAGAGATTCACATTTTATTGAGTTCTTCTATATATTTTACGACATCCATCAATCTAATAGTTTAAAGCTGGCGTTTTTTGAACGTGACGATATAACTTTTTCTATATTTCTAGATTGAAACTAGATTACTCTTTTACACAGCTTGACTATGAAGTATAGTACCTATATAAACTAATGTTATACATTTAAAACTAAAGGTGTATCTAAAATAGATCTTACGAAATATAAGAAAAGATGACTGTTAAAATGTTTAGTAGTATTAAATAAAAGTTTACCTAGGTTACTATTTGTGAGAGCACTGAGATTTGCTGCAGACGTTTAGAAATTCCGGATTATTCATGAAGTGGTTGATATTTTTTGTTATTGTTTTCACTAAAATGTAGGTGGAAGTTCTGCCTAGTTAAAAAATGTAAACTTAAGGTGTTTAAAAAATGTGATAACTTACGTAAAACCCTATAAAACAATCCCATACTCTGTTATGACTCTATCAAAACATTACTTTATTTGATAACGAAAGACTATATCTAGGGTTATAACCTTTTGCTTTAATCTCAGAAGTACAATTATTCAAGTAAAGTGCTGTATTTTTTTTAAACCTTAAACTCAAAATTATTTAAACTTTTTAACTGGTTGGACACGCACAGGTAATTTTCACTTATACTTTTTTGAAAACGATATTAAATAATATTAAACAGCTTCTTAAATAATCCGGGATTTCTTAACGTGTGCAACGGGTTTCAGTGCTTTACTCTATAGCACCCTTAAATTAGTCGATTAATTTTAAAATTTAACACTTCATTGCTAAACGCAGTAGGCCTGCTTCTGTATAGGTAGGATTAGTAACATCCATTAAACAAGACTAACCCATAAACAAATTCAAATTTTTTGGGTGTAGCATATTCCAAGGGAAATTTTCTTCCACAGTGGTATTTATTATGAAAGTTGCAATTCTAAAGCTTCAAAACCACTAAAATAATTCCTCAACTCTCTTAAAATTCTATGTGTCACTGTTAAAAAAAAAAGTCATTTTCAGGAGAAGGCAAGATTTATGTTTGTGACCAATTAGTTTAATCTGAGAACTGCATCATTTTCCGTGAAACGTTAAAAATGAGCTAATTAAACTTATTCATCATTTTTTCATAAAAATTATAATAGCTAAATATTTAAATTTTAATTCAACTGGAATAGGTCATATTGATTGATACCTTTTACCTCGATTTTGGCGTGAACCATATTTTGAAGTGACAAACTAGTTCTTAAACAACGATATCTATCTGTGCGTTGGTGAACCTTTTAAGGGAAGTGGCCGCAGTCGCATCAATAGCTAATGAACTTAAAGTAAACTCTTAGTCAGGTAAAATATCTGATTGTTAATATCTTATTCGTCATCGTTCGTAGCATAGTTGTTGGAAACCTTTTCTTATTAAAAGTGAATAAAGCTTGATTGTAGCCACGAGGTATTGAGGGCGCAGTCTAAGAAATAACACTCAAATTTTGATTGGTCGTTGCTAATAGGAGGAACGTGGTTCTATTCCTGTCCTTGTAGATGTATTAATTCACATTTGATTTTAACTAGGGTTTTACAATACTCTCTCCACGCTAACAATATAAATCACCTCAATCTACTTTTATTATTTCTACTCCTTAATTATTTTTATCATTGTTTCTTAGTACCTGTTCAAGCTATAATTACTCTAGTGAGGTTGTAATGAGGAAGGAAGTATATTAGAAGTATTATACCCGAATTTGCGTGGATTCACACCCTGATTTCTCCATCACCAGCAATCCAGTCTAACACGAGAGTGACCTCTTCGACCATTCAGCCACCGAGGCAGGTATGTACCATAATCTGAACGGTTTGTAAGACGAGGTGATAATAATAAACTATATAATATTAAAAGTGACGGCTACAGATCACATGACTTAACGTATACATTTATTAGAACTGTTTAAGTAAGTTTTAAAAGTGTCAAAAAGTTTCTTTCCCTCTAAATATGACCGTAAGGTACCTGATTCTATGGATGGTAAAAACTAAACTTTCAACCCCCCAGGGAATTGACTCGTTATCTCTCAGAACTGGCCAGTCGACGCCTAAAACCAGCACGGGAGAACTATATTTATTTGGCCGCGGCCGAGGATCTGCTCAGTAGAACAAGCTAAAGGTTGTGAAGCATGTGTTTTTCAACTGAAAACTCTCGACATGTTGTTTAAACTTCCAGAAGCCGGGATAGCTTGCGCTGGTCTTGGCACCGTTTGTAAACAGTTGCGTGTTTACGGGGAGGATTATTCACAGGTCTGGTGGAACTGCATAGCTGTCAAGTAAGAGGAAACAAAACACGGCGGAAAACAGAAGGACCACAATTTGAATTACTGGTCATATATTTTATGGACGTAAAAAAAAAAAAAAGAAGTGAATATAAAAGGTTACGGACACGAATGCTCTGAAACGTTTTGTTTCAATTCGATGTTCTTGGCTGCCACAAAGGGAACAATAAGTTTTATACAATAAAGCTTGATTCATACGTTTACCAAAAATAGAGAGAGGAATCTTCACGAACAGCGGAGCAATTCAAACCCTAACAGAAACGTGTGTTACCTCATGATGCATTGCAGCTCAAACTCATAACAGCTGATTATTTGGTTAGTAAAATGAGATAATACTTTTAGTTGTTTAAATTATGATAGATACATTTACTAAATTTTATTTAAATAATAAGTATTTCTTAGTTGATTATACTATGATAATATGGCTTCTGGTTTTTTATATTGAAATAATGGTTCTTCTGGTCGGTTAAATTGTGAAAATAACACTTCTAGTAGGTTAAATCGTTAAAATCGTTAGTCAAGTCTAAGGAATAGTGCCTCGGGTAGGTTAAAGGTTTCAAGCTACCTCTATTCCATTAAATCATACCATTTTGTACTCTATATTAGCGAATAGCGACAAAGGTAGGACTCGAGAAGAGATTGAGAGAAAGGTGTTAGCTGAGAAGCTTTTAAGTGCAAATTCTTGTTTCCAATTCGTGTGGGACGGGTACAGAATGCTCTGTCAAAATAGAGAAATAATTAGTGTTTCTTGGTGTTCATGCAAGTCCCGGGATGTTTTTGTATACGTTAAAATTATATTATAAATGTTGAAAGATGTTTCTTAGTAAATAAAATTGTAATTTTATATCAAATATTTATAAACATGGTAATTTTTGTATATATATATAATTATATTTTGTTTTATAAACTAATTTTTAAATCAATTCATACAATATAAAATTTTTTAATCCTATTTTCAACTAATGACATTTTTTTAAGGAATTTATAGAATTTAATTTTTGTTGTTGTAATATTTGTATCTAGAGCAGGGGTCAGCAATTAGCTGATCGCGATCTACCGAGCGATTTCGCAGCAATTTATAGCTTAGGAAGAATACACTGCCATTAAAAGTTGATCATTGAGTTTTATAAGATCACAAATAAATCAAGTACCTTAAAAAATATTTGAGGGTGATCAAAACTATCTTGATCGGTCATAATCGTTAATGTATTTTTTGAAAAATTAAATAGTTTAATATAAGAATGTACGTTTCATTGATTCTTTTTTTTTCTATAAAGGTGTGGACGGACACAAGTAGGTCCTATTTGAGTAAAGAATAAATTTAAGGAAGGTATAGACCGAAAAATCAAATGTAAAAGGGAGAAACGATGAGTGATCGTGAGACCTTCGATAAATAAGTCGATCACGGCCCAAATAAATTTGCCAACCCCTTCTCTATAGCTTTTAAATTATTTAATCAACTCATAATATATTTTCGGTATTTTTATTTAAAAAAAAATAATGCAATAAAGGATTATCTACACCAGTAGGAGCGTGGAATAAGCGCCAAACTATTCCTGTTTGATTTGATAGTGACGGAGAGTCGGGTCCCAAATTCTGAACGGGTAGACTAAGATGTATGTTTTCACTCTTCATGCAAAGTAGGTACAGTACATGTTCTCTAAACCCTTCACGTTTTCATTCCTACTTCATTAGGTGAGATGTGAAGAAAAAAATATATGGTAGGAGTATCGGCGATGGTAGTTATCATAAATAAATAAATGGGGTTAAAAGATGTATCATTTCAAGAGTTATTAGAGATTAAAATTGTTATATAAGATTAATTTCAATCCCGACTGGTAGCGATCACAAATAATTTTAACATTGTCAAAAATATATATTGCAGTCAACGCAGCCATTAAAACAAAGAGAGAAAATTACCACCAAATGAGAAAACTAGTCAATTTATATAATAACAAAAATATTATTTTTCCTTTCGCCCATAACAACAAATTTAAAACAAGTTTATCATCAAATATCACTCTAATTTCTCTCTGTATCGTTTAAAACATATAAGACAATTTTAACATCATCTTCACTTCTTGAATATATTTTATTAATCTTTTTAAATAATTTAAAAAAATATACTTAATATTGGTTTTCAAAGAATTTAATAGTTAAACATAACCAACAATTAGTGTCTTGTTTATGTAATATTTATTAATTACAAAACATTCTGTTGAACTTAATGTGTTTTTAATCATAACATATCAAATGTTAGTGTTCTTATTTTTAACTATCAAGGATTATTTAACTTAATTTTTATATTCTAATAATTTCCAATGTTATCTTTAAGTATATATGATTTTGACTATTTGTTCAGCGATAATATAATTCACTAAGCCTTAATTAAATGTTATTTTTACTATAATTAACTAATTTCGCACAGTATTATATTAAAAGTGTAGGTTCCCTCATTATTTTATGTTAATATTAGTTTATTAAATAGTTGTTGAATATATGTCATAAGATTAGTGGTACTAGACGAAATACTTTTTAAATTAAGAAAAAAGTTATTACTAAATAACAGGATACCCTTGACAGATATTCAATGACTGTTGATATTAATATGTGAAGAAAATTAAATTATATAAAAATACCGGAGCAATATTTTATCTATTTTGGTGAAAAAAAATCTTTGCTATAAAAACTGCAAAAACTCTGCCCTTAACTCGCGTCTCCTACACTCTCATCTTAAGTATACTCTGGCTAATGAGTGTGAGATAGAAAAAATGTTTTCTTTCCACCAGTTGTCTTTATTTAATGATTATTTCCCCTGTTGAGAATATCCTGAAATAAATATAAATATCTCTACATATACCAAGGTCTTTTGTAAAACACCTCAATAAAAAGAGAACTTCCCCCTTCCTCATTGTCCCATTATGGAGATATCAGAAACCCCCTTGTTGCGCGAGTAATGTTCTTCCCACGGTTGGGAAAGTAACCCATCTGGCCATTTCACAGTGAATAATATTCGGTAAGAGGTAGATTTATGTTTGTGTATTTTTGTTCAAAGAAATCAAAATACAAACCATTGATGTGAAATAGAATTCTAGAACATAAATGAGCGGAATTGTAAATTATATTACTATGAAGCCACATGGCTGACTCACTCACTAGCTCACTGACATTAAGGTTTACCCACTTCCAGATGAGCTAGAAACTGTAAGTTTAGCATACTTATAGCTTATAGCCTGTAACTTACGGTAAAATTCCAAAAAGTAAAAAAAATTAATTTTTAGTCCTGAAAATAATTCAAAATGGCGGAGCAACTTTAAAGTCAGTGTGGACAATTTTTGGAGGTCTCTTGTGGCTAAACGGTAAGAACTATCAAAAAACGGATTGCACTATAAGTACGAATATGGCGAGAACCATAAGTTTGGTCCTATTACTTTTTGTCGTATCTACATCGGCTATACCTTATATATAGAGCTAGATTTTTTTAATTTAGGTAAATTTTTGCACATTTTCCACTAAATTTTTAATTTTCTGAAACACCTATGGGACAGCTAGTACCTTAAAATTTAGCAGGAATATTGGAACATCCAGCGGAAGTATTTTCGTGACAGTTATAGACTCTTCTGCGGAATAATCTCTGTAAATATGTCACTGTGTTTTTTTAGTATTTTTTAAATCAAAACAAGACTTAAATGACAATGGTTTTCAGTATTTATTCGTTGTAGTAATAATACTCGTAGTTTTTGTTAGCACCCGTTCGGGCTTACGCTTATGTACTAATAACGCTAATTGAAACACCTATGGGACAGCTAGTACCTTAAAATTTAGCAGGAATATTGGAACATCCAGCGGAAGTATTTTCGTGACAGTTCTAGACTCTTCTGCGGAATAATCTCTGTAAATATGTCACTGTGTTTTTTGAGTATTTTTTAAATCAAAACAAGACTTAAATGACAATGGTTTTCAGTATTTATTCGTAGTAGTAATAATACTCGTAGTTTTTGTTAGCACCCGTTCGGGCTTACGCTTATGTACTAATAACGCTACTGGTTTTAGGGATTTGGAAGGTTATATTTAAAGGAAGTGTACCCGAATTTGCGTAAAGTGGAGTGAAAAACCATTTTGAAAAATCGCCCAACTGAGATTCAAACCTTGATCTCCCCGTCATTGGCATTCTAGTCCACTGCGAGAGTAGGGCCTTTAGACCATGTGGCCACCAAAACGGGACTAGTAGTATTAAATAGCCAGAGTTACCCCAGAGCATGAATACTTGATAGCATATTTTCATAACAGTTTGTCTTGGCTTTAAGTTGGCACATATAACGTTCTGATTGGATGTGTGATCATTTTGAGATCTATAATAGTAGGTTCTTCCATAGTCAAGAGCTCTTAAAAGTCGTATTTAATATTTATATGGACACTGCCAAGAATAAGAATAAATATTGCACAAATTTGATCGCATAGCATTTTTAGCACTTACAAGATTGTAAAGCACTATTTTTTCCGATTGTGTTTTATTTTTGTCACAAATATAATCAATTATTTTATTTTATTTTCCTACAAGGTCCTACAAGCATGTAAATGAATACTAATTTTTAGCTTTGGTGAGTTCTATGATGTAATTTTCAAAAAGTTTGTTTTCAGATAAGTACTCCTTGACTATGCTACTATTTTTGCTTTTTCATTATGCAATTGTGAAGATTTTTTTAGCACCATGTGGGCTTACTACCCGCTCAGATTGTACGCTATTAAGATTGTTGACCTCTAGGTTATGGTAAATAATTACGTCTAATGTGTTCCCGAACCAAAAAGGGCGGGTCTTACAATTCTGTCTTTCTCTGGGGCTACAGCCGAAACAATTTGATGGATTTTGTCCAAATTTGATAATTATATGTTATATGGTTATGATACAGTCAAAATAAACAAATTATATGAAATTTCATTTAAGTGTGGGATACCCAAAAAACCTGTTGAAAGCTAATTGAGGTCTGTTTGACTGATACGCGAGGCAGGGTGCGGGTTAGATGTCACTTATCAGATACTTTCGAAATTCATAATGGATTGAAACAAGGAGATGCACTTTCCCCGTTAATTTATAATCTATTAGGGTAATAGTAGGGATTGACACTAGACGGTACAATGCAGCTATTCCATCTCGCCTGCTTTCAGTTATCTATGTTGGTGAAACAAGGTCTTTTTCTTTACACGACGAAAATAAAATTAGAGTTTTCGAAAACAAGGTGCTTAGGAAGATTTATAGTCCAAAAAGGGATGATAATATTGGGGGAGTGGAGGAGTTTACATGATGATGAGACACACACCCTGTACTAATCACAAGACATCACTAAGATAATCAAATCTCACAGATTACGGTGGGTAGGACATGAAGCGTGAATGGAAAAATCTAGAACGGTGACTGGCAAACCCAATGGGAAAAGACCATCGGGATGAGCTAGACACAGATGGGAGGATAAATAATATAGGGATGGGTGGCGTACTTTTATAAGTGTGGCAATGAACATTCGAGTTCCTAATGCCATAGAGTATTTAGATAAGCTATCATTAATAGAACATATTTTGTAAAGTCTGATTTTAATAGGCTGTTATTTGAAAACTGAAAAGCCATGTTGTCACAATGTCGGTAATTTTTTTTTATTGTACTTACATCCTTAGTCCCTTTAATTATTCATGTAAGGAAATCATACAATGATCTATAAGTAAGTATTATCGAAGGCATTTGACCTTTTTGATTAACTTTATAATTAATAAATCAACTAAGAAATGTTTTTATAATCTCAAATGTTAGTGACTTTGAATCCATGTTGGTGGTTGAAAGTGAGCTAGCTATACAAATATAGGTTAATGCTTTTTTATTACTTAATAATAATGGTTTGGTTGTAATTAAATATTGGGTGGAGGTTTGAGGAGGGTAAATATCATGAAGAAGGACTGGACTTTATTTTTTTACTGAATCAAATGTTTAAAAACACCCCTTATTGCATCCCGACATAGATCTGAACCCGGAAAACCTCATCACCGGCAATACAGTCTATTTAATGAGGACTTTCTATGAGGACTTTTTAATTATTGTTCTGGTGGTACTTATCTGACTACCCGGTACGTTTATATGCAACACGTGCGAGATCAGAGGTCATTGCAAGCTCTACGTACCCTCGAGCCCATCCGGAGCCCGCTCTTCGATCCCCTGACCTAGGGCCAGTTCTATTCTGGGAAACTAGCTCCCTCCCCTCTTAACCCCCTTCCTCTTTACCATTTACAGCGGCCCATCATCATATCCCAGCAATTTGCAAAGGAAATAGAAGTCTGAAAGCAATTAAAGGGAGTGGAACTTTATACACTTAGTTACCTCGCCAAAACATTTCGCGAGTCAGTTTAATAAAAAAAAAAACCCGACATATATCTGACGAAATTCGAATCAATGTTAATGAAATCATCCCCATGACCTGGATTCGTTAAGGAGAGTAAACCATTTGATACTGGGGAAAATCGGTGAATCGTTTTGAAAAAAAAAAGGAAGCTAGTTTTAAATAGATTTCAAACTGATGAGGAAATAAACACATATTGAGGCTATCTCAATATAAGAGCAAAAAAATTGTGATAACAAGATGGCTCAACTAAGGCTTGGAAAAATTAAATTGTTTAGTGTTAGAATGTTTCTATTTCTTACATTAATTTCTGAGCCTACTGATTAAAATATTAAAATATTTATTTTATACAATTTGGCAGTGCACGTTTCTTCAATAATCACATTATAATATAGTCCAGCAGGACGAAATTAACTAATTAATTTGTTAAATCACCTCGTTAATTAATGAAGCCATTCAATCTTTGCATATAATATGATTTAAAGCGTCACTTTCGTTTTGGACTAGACTGACGATGACAGGGAGATCGAGGTTCGAATCCCAATCGTATTTACTGAGGTTGGTTTTTCCAAAATTATTTTCCTCTCTCCCTCTACGCAAATGTAGGTACAATTCCTCTAAATTCATCCTTCCTTGCCTTAACTCATCAGCGTAATTAGTACATATGCTTATAACCTGAGCAGATAGTAAAACGTGGCGCTAAAAATATTCTTTAAATTTTAGCATTAAGGTATATCATTGAAAATAACTTTTTATACATATAAATATATATTTACACATATATAAATATATATACTAACATACATATATTAATATACATATAAATATATATAATTACATACATATAAATATATATATGTATATACTTACATAATTTAATAAAGTTATATATTCTTGATCTGCCACGTTATTAGTATAAGGGTAGCTAATTTTTTTATTGCGAAAGGATAAGGATGCTTATTTACACGATTTTGACCTTGTCTGACAAACGTTTCCGAATCACGGTGAGGAGTTTGTTATTTTTTTAATCCTGAGTAAACACGCGTCTTAACACGTATGCCGTATCAAAGTGTGGAGTTATGAATTGTTTATGTGTTCCTGTAAAAGGCAAACGTTTCGTGTTAAAAGTCAAATGCTCAAGACGCTATATGTTTATGTTTAAACAATCCATCCAAATTTACTGGTTGAAAGAAACTGGAAAAACCATCAATTTAATAAAGTGAAATCTATTAATAGCGGACATCTTTCGAGATCAAAAAAATCTCACTCTCAAGAATTGTCCAATATCTGGACACAGTTTGATCTATATGAAACTATAGGTCTACACAGTGAATATTAACTATAATAATTTAATTACTGCACTCTGCAGTATTGTATGCAGGATATTTATGACTGATGAATAAAATTGCACGTTCCTTACTGTACATATTGCATAATACATAGAACAATATACAAATTAAATAAATTATTAACAGTAGGCATTCTCTATTGTATGTGTGCACACAAGCATAGACTGCACTTCTGGAACAACCCCGGCTGATGGCCCTGAAGGGGAGGGAGATAAGACTTTTAAGTACCGAAATAATTACTACGTGGGCTATTTTGGAAAAAATAAATTATAAGGGGAGTGTATAGCTCAAACTGTTTGTAATAAACGGTGTTAAAAAAATTAGAGGGGGAAGGAGGAATTTCTTACACTTCACACGCAAAATAATAGCAGTAAAATACTGAATGTTGACTGGTGTTTTTAATTTTTGTCCGCTGTCTAGAGATTGTTATGCGTATATACGCGACTTTATTAGTGCCCGTGTCCGTTATTGAGAAAGTCCGTTACTGAGAATTTGTTTCACTATAAGCACCCATGTTATTTTACCGGAGAAATTTAAACTGGCCCCTATAAAGAAGTTTCCAATATTCAAAGGTTTCCGTTAAGGGAGAGTTCACGGTAATTTAAATATCCTTACTTCTCAATAAAATAAATCATATATTAACATAATCAAACTAAAGTGAAGTAAATTGGTTTTGATATTTAAAGCCTTGTACTTTAAATATATGAGTTTTTTAAAATTATTGACAGTTACCATCATGATTATTAATGGCTTAACCTTTTTTTAATCATATGGCATATATGACCGGGAGGGACATGACATCCGTGTTTGGTCACCTTATGTGTAGACACTATTAGCCGCTCTGGTGGCACAGAACGGTACCCAGGGTACACCATAGGAGATTGTCTACACCTCATACCCGCTATGAGATGATGTGATGGTAGTGATTATAAAGTTAGGGATCCGGTGTGTCTCGTAACCTAACTTAAGCCTAGTTAGACAAACCCTGGTATCCATTGGGATTATTCCCCTAGAAGAAAAAATACCCAAGGTACCAGCAGGGAATCAAACCCGGAACCACTAGGTTAATAGCCAAGATCACCGGCCACTACACCACGAGACCGGTTAATGGCTTAGCTTAGGGGTATAGATGAGTAAGGTAGTTTAAAGTTGCGAGAAATTGCAAGTGGACTAGCGTAGAGAGAGTAGTGGAAAACCACAGTGATAAATCAACCCCCTATGTGAGTTTGTCTGAGATTTGACTCTCGACTTCCCCGTCGCCGACAATACAGTTTATTGTGATACTGACGCCTTGGACTATATTATCACCGTCGTAGGATAATCATCTAATTTTGTTTTATTTGTTCACAAGAATACTTCAAGTACTGGCAATCATATAGATGACCTAAATTCATCTTAGTTAAGACGTTCAACACAAATGCTTAACTTAACCTAAGTTGTAGGTATTAGAGCAGCAGCTTAGAGGAAAATCACTTCAATTGGAGTGTCAAAAGAACCGAGAGATTCCAAATTAAAATCAGAAATAGAAATGTATTCCAAGTTCATCCGGTCGAGATTCAAGCGCATCAATCTACCCATCATCAACGACCAAGTGGATAGTTAATCTAACTACTTAAACCACTTGACCATCACTGTGGGTACACGTGTATTAAACTAGCTAGCCTAGATAATATTGAAGGTATATTTTTAAGAAAATGCACCAGTATTTGTATAAGGAGAGGATGAAACACCATTATAAAAAACAACTTCTAACGTACCTGGTTTGAAACCTCAGCAAACTAATATTCTAATTATTCAAATAATGTTAATACAAATTGTTTTTACAAGGAACTCTAAAACAAATAATTTAGGAAACTTCAATTATCCTCTATGATAGTTTTGGTTTAGTTTAGCATTGTATCTTACTACCCATTCGGTTTATACGCTTATGCACTAATTAAGTTAATAGTCTAGGGACAAGGAAGGTTTAATTTAGAGGAAGTGTACTCACATTTGCGTTTAGAGAGGAAGAGAAAGTGTGAAACTCTTTCAGAAAAACCACTCTCAATACATCCGACTGGGATCGAACCATGATCTCCCAGTCATATGGAGTCGAATCTATTGCGAGAGTAGCGGTATAGACCATGCGTCCACCGAATTGGGTCTAATAATATTCGTTGTTATATTTTATCTTACAAAATTAAATTTATTTTATTTGAATACTTGATATATTCTTGCTGACACACAGGGAAACATCAATACACAAGAGATAAATTAACCTAACCTAACCTAAAATACCACACTAAGCACATAACATATTGGCCCCCCTGATAGAATGCCACAGATTTAACTCACGCTCAAGCAATGAATTGCTACAAATGTCACATAAAATTCAAACAGGCTCTTCTAAAATTAAATAGACTCCACCCAAGTGGGTGGGCCACCCACACACGGTTCAAATAAATTTCCTTTTGAAACTCAACAAACTATTTTTTTTTGTGTAACTTATTTCATAGCTACAGGATATAAATATCCTATTCATCGTTACAAATAATGCCCCTCTATTGAGTGATTGGAGTGGTTGCATAAAATATCTAAAGAAGTTTGGTTCGATTCTAGGGACAGGTGCTTAAAATGATTTATTAGACCAATCTACGTTTGAGTTCATGCTTTTCCCAATATAAGACATCTCCTGGCACTAGATATGGTTGGGTAGTATTGTATGAAAAAACTTGTCTTGGTAAAACATGGCACCCGCTTTGGTGGTCAAATGGTATTAGGCATCATTCTCGCTTTAGACTGGACTGTCAATTACGGGGACATAGGGGTATGAATCCCGGCTGGGTTTACTGAAGGTGTTTTTTCCTAGAATGTTTTCCACTCTACCTCACCGCAAATTTTGGTACAATTCCTCTAGATTCGACCTTTATCATCCTTAACACAAGAGCGGAATTAGTAAGTTATATATGATTATAGCCCAGTCCGACACCTTAGCTCATTGGGTGGCGTGTCTGTCTACTGAGATAAGGGTCCCGACTTCGATTCCCAGCATGCCCTAGAATTTATCATTGATCAAAATATGGGTTTACCCTTTCATATTGATAAATTAACGGCCGGGGACTGGATGTTGTGCCTGTCCTAGTCTTAAGTTAGATTAATTATTAGGCATATGAAGCTACTACAGGTCTAGAAAATTTGTAGTGGAAAATATATTACTTTAATAAAAAACTGACCCAGGCCACAGGCTGGAAACAGTAGTGGATGTAATGGTTATAGCTCAAATAGGTAGTAAGACGTGGTGCTAAGAAAAATAATCAAACATTGCCATTACTTAACATGATTATGTAGTGTTTTGAGGTTGTGGTATTTTTACCCACCACGCCTCACCATCCGTTTGCATGTACAGTAAATTAAAAGTCATACTTATGAGGCAGAGATGAGTAAGGTTGAATTTAGAATAAAGGTGCCCACATTTTCGTCGAAGAAAATTCAGAATTATTTTAAAGTAAAAACAACCCTAGTACACGGGATTCGAGTTCGACCTCTCCACCACAGACAAACCATAATAAATAAAATTGATATTTAAAAGGCATTCACTACAACGTAAACATTTAAAACTAACAACTTTAAAACTTAAGTATTTATAATTATTTAATTACTCAATATCATTTTATAACAAAAGTTGAACATTTAAATTTACACTAATGATCAATTCCATGGCTAATGGCTAGATGGCTATATTGGTTGAAAATAAATCTAAAATACCTTGGTTTGATTCCAGGGGATGCTTGTGATTAGACAATTTGTACATGGGTGGATCCTGTTATTTAAGAAAATAGTTATGCATTTTTGTTTGTTTTTATTACCGCATATCACTAGCTGTTCAGTATATACGCATATATGATAATTACTCTCATGGGGTAGTGAGGAAGGAAGCATTTTAGAAGTAATCTACTAGAATTTTCGAGGAATTTTTTTTTCATATATTTTATGTAAAGCTAGGCGATAAAAAAAACTGTTACTTCTCATAAACAATATCAATAATAATTATGAAATAATACTTATAATAATGTAGGAATGTAATCAGTGTAACCCGAAAAAAGTTATAAAAGCTTCTTCTTACATGTGAGTCCAACCATACGTGTTTTCACTACCATCCAAGATACTCTACGACTGTACGCTGTCCCCAAATGTCTCATAGGCTGTTGTTACATTGGAGTCTACCAGACAAAACAGAGGGTTGATAACACCACTATGTTGAACAGTTACGAGTCCACGCACACCCTCATGTCAACCCCTTCTCTCGCGCCACCCCTTCCCTTATTCTGATAAGAGCTGCCGGCGAAACTCATCAGCAGAGTCTATTTTGTGTTTCCATGACAGTAAAGTACAATACACGTTACTCAAAGTAAAACGTTTGAGAATGCGATGATTAAAGTGTAACGATATTCTCGTCGAGGAAAGTACTCCTAAAAGATTTGTAATAACACACACATATAAATATATTACATATATACATATTATATTGCAATGTTTTATATAAATACATATAAATCATCCATCATTATAATCATAATCATCATCAACTGTTTACAGCCTCTGGCTGGATCAGTTTAGTAAATTGCTCCCATCTTCCTCTATCCTTCACCATTCTTCTCCTCTCACTTGAACACTTTCTGTTATCCACTCCTCCCATCTCTTTCTTGGCCTCCCTTGTAGTCTTTTTATATATAGGCTCTTACATATATACATGTATAGTGTATACATATAAATATATATACATGTATAGTGTATACATCATAAGTATATACAGTGGAGCGTCGTTAATCCGGATCGATCGGGACCGGGACCCATCCGGATTACTGAATTGTCCGGATTTTCAAATGTGCTTTCACTAACTGTATACATACGTAATGTATTGACTAGAGGATACATGACGCTCGGGAGTCTACTGTATTGCAAAATAGAGGCTGAAGGCTTCGAAAAATACAGTACACAAAATACTTTAATAAAGTATATTGAATAAGAACATGTACATTATGTAATTTAGATTAGTAACTCTACAATACTTTTTAGAAAAAAAACACAAGAATCTACAGTAATTAATGGAAACTTACTGGGTAAAAAAGTACTTAATGGTTTTTTGTACAAGACTTGACCTGCTCTCACCGCCGATCCGGATTTGCGACGCTCCGGATTTTTGACGTCCGGATTTCCGACGCTCTACTGTATATATAATATGTATATATGTATATATATAGTATGCATTGGAAAATCTCTTAAAAAACTTAAACGATCCAATTGAAATATGTGGCCAAACAAGGGTTGGAATCCCAGACCTTCGTCTTAAGAATCCATATGACCCCATGGATAACCCCTAGATGCCATGATTACTAGGTAATGAGCATATATTATGACATGCCTTGGTGTTATAATGGTCTAAGGCGTCACTCTCGCACTAGACTAGACTTACGATAACGGGTTTATCAAATCCAGACCTGGTATACCGATGTATGTCCCGGGTTTGATTCCCGGCATGACCGAAAATTTATCATTGGTGAAATGTGGGTTTACCCTTTCACAGTGATAAATTAACGGTGGGGAACTGGATGTTGTGCCTCTCCTAGTCTTAAGTTAGATTATAAAGCATATGAAGCTACGACAGTCCTAGCAAGCCAACAGTGGAAAATATTTAGCTTGAATAAAAATCTGAGCTGGACCACAAGCTGAAAAAAGTATTGGATATAAAGTACATCATGTTAATCTACTAGTGGGCCTAGGTCCTATATTGGGGGTTCATATATACAGTAGTGTATTTGATAATACACAAAAGCCCCCACTGCTAGTAATATACATACAATTATAGTGTCTAAATATTTACTAATGTTTGAAACAAATATTACCTTAAACAATGTGGAGCTCGAATGCGTATTGGAGAAGGAATTTTTATCCTGTTTATAAGCGAATGCTAGTGAATTTACTCCTAACAAATGTCATCACCCTAATCCTATCAGATTAAGTACAGCCCGATTCAGAAGGCGAGGAACATTTTGACCATTTCAAAAATTACTTAAACCAATTCCATATATGCATCCTTAAAGTCATGTTGTCTGCCGCTTTCACTATATATATATATATAAATATAGTCAATACCTATAAAATATTAATACTACATTGATAACTTCAACCTCAAGGAAATATATTTGGATTTGTTAAAACGGTCTTCCTACCTGAATCCTTCTATAGCTATAAGCCTTGTGTTAAGGAGGCCGTCTCAGTAAGAGAGAAATTGTCACGCAGACATTCAGCTCCAACGATGTATTTAATTCTACCATACGTTATTTCAAAATATGGTTCACGCAAAAATAAAGTAGAAATATTCTAACAGGTCTCTTTTTCCTAAACAACCCTATATTTTGAGTTTTATTAATAAAAATCAAATCGTTAATATGTATTTCAGCTCATTTTCATACAGTTCTTAAACATATTTGTGGATCTATGAGACTGGGTTTGATGAAAAAGGTCTCTAGATTTAGGTTTGCTCAAATAAACACAGTAATTTTTTTTATAGGCGCACAACATAAAAAATATTTGAGCTAGAGCAGCTTTCCTCTTAACCTTGATCTAAGAAGTTTCGTAGTTTTATTTCCTCCTTTTCTTATTGACATAACGAAAGGAATTAATCTTAGCCAGAATATAGAAGTAGTTCCAGAAAACGACACAAAACATTGAATCTTAAGTCACGTGGCTTTGACAGGTATTGATACTTTCTTGCTGAACGAGGCGGCCAGCCTAAGAAAACGTAATGCCCGTAATAACACAACCCACATTGAGGAACACGAAGACTAAAGATTAAATCTCGTTTTTTCTGGTTTTATGGTGATATATAGGTTGAGGCTGGGGTTCTGGCTAAGGTGTAGTGGGGTAATTTTTTTTTAAATAAATGATTTTCCATTCTCCTTTCATGGGAATGCGGGTAGGAAATTCCCAAACAAGTTAAACCACCATTCCTAACTTTTAGTGTAAAAATGGGTATAGACCGGAGCATGACTGAGCTAATAAATTATTTTTAAAAGAACGTATTATTAATAGACTAACAAAAAAAAATAGACAAAGGTTTTTGAATAAATTCAAAATTGGCTGCTAATTTCAAATCGCCGTTCGTAAAGTAAAAGGTGCTAAAGAGCCACATCAGTCGCAGGACTAGTTTGAGTCGGACCAGAGGGGAGATGACATTGACGTAAATAACATCACTCCACCGCAAACCAGAACTAACATGTCCAACAAACACGAGGTAAATTGATCGGACGCAAGGGATGGCCCATAGCGTGAGGGGATAACGGCATCAATATACATATATTATGTCCTTCAATAGGCCTGCTTAGCGCGGGGCTAGGCTTCTCCGTAGCACTCGATAGAGAGTGCGCTTTTAATGCGTTATGTGATATCCACCGTGTCCTAACTTAGTTTGAGGTCGTTCTGTATCACTGGACCCACTATTGCAGGTACCATTAATCCCATCTCGTCTTATTTTATAAGCTGGTCGTTACATCGATGGCTATTTTTATTTTACGTATTTAACACGCAATTTCTGAACTTACTGATTTTATCATCACGCGACTTAAAATCTAAATTCTAGAAAATACACACCATTCAGCCCTTAGCAATTAATTTATCATTTTGAGGTAATGAAACTCATACTTAACAAATGATGAAATATTTCGCTATGTCAAGACTTGAACCCAGGACCCTTATCACAGTAATTAGAGCCGCTATCAACTGAGCCAAGGTGTCGGTCTTTTATCGTTTATGTTTTATTGATTTTTTTGCCATTCTTGGGGATTTAACGAGATTATTGAATTATACATGCATGTGTGCCGTGTCTTACTACCCATCCAGACTATCTACATATTTACTCTAAGAGGGATAGGGATGAAGAGCTAATAACATTACAAAAATGTACTCGCATTTGCTTGGAGAGAGAGTGGGTAAACCACTGAAGGGGGTTTACATCTTAATAAAATTAATCGGGATTTGAACTTTGATCTCCCCACTACTACCAGACAAGACCAGATGAGACCAATGCCTTTTCCCACCTGTCCACTGGTATGGGTGTTACCGGCAGTATTTTCCTCCCCGCGTCTTACTGCCGGGTTGTGTGTGCTACATATTAATACGCTAATGGCGTATAATTGAGGAGGGTAGAATTTTAGGGGGAATATACCCTCATTTACATGTAGGTAAAGTGTAAAACAATTAAGGAAGAAACACCCCGAGTACACGCGACCCGTCACCGGTAAAACGGACTTAATGAGCTTGGCAATTAGACTGTGTGCCACATCGCTGTGGGTTTACCGGCAGTTAACTACGGTGGCCACATGATCTAAGGCATCACCCTCGCAATACACTATGTTTCCAACGACGAGGAAATCGTGGTTCGAGTCCCACTCGGTTGCACTGAGGGTGTTTTTTTTCCCTGAATGGTCTTCCACTCTTACTCCATGTAAATGTGGTTATATTTGCTCCAAGTTCAATCTTTCTCATTCCTAACACAACAGCCTAATTATAACATATTATGAGTATCGCAGGTAGTAAGATGCGGTTCTAAAAATTTTTTTGACAGGGGATGAACTTTAAGGAATTGAGTCAACACTCACCTCGGTAGAGAATGAAATCCACATTGAGGAACTTACAGAAAGACGTGTTCCTGATTGGAATCAAACCTGGGCTTGATAGATCATATTCAGGTGTGCGTTTACAGCTCGTTCATCCCTTGTGCTGTTAGGATGTTCATATAACATATGCTAACATAACATTACATAATATAATATATAGTCGAGCTGGTCATTGCTCCTAGCATTAGTTTTGTACCTTTTATATTTTTGTTTTGTTGAGACCTCGTCTCTAAAAGCTAAGCCATGCAGCTTATGTTACAAGTGTTGGCTACACTGTGCTCTACTGGTCCATACCATCACCACCACCCGGCTGGAAAGCTAATTAAAAAGTTGAACCACACCAGTTTTTTTTAACGCTCATCTCATGAAATTATGATGTGGTGAAAACTGTAAAATATTTTCTAGAGTAATGGGCTGCTGGTAAATACTTTATTCGATGTTTAGTTGAGAATAAAAGTAAATTAAATGCCAACAAGTTTCTACTCACTTTTTGCGTGTAATGTTCCAAACAGTAATAAAATATTATTTGTAATATAATTATATATTTGGTGTTTATTCTTTTTTTGCACATATTATTTAAATGTAAATATTTTTTTTTGTGCAAACTAATTTTAACGCATGTATTATTTTAGGCAAATCATTCTCACATTAGTTAGTATATAATATATATTTTTATCTGTCTTTACAAGGAGAAATATTTAGACACGTGGCGTTTATTTATAGTTGGCAAATGATTCATCCCCCCAAAAAACACATCTCTAAGAAAAAATATTTATCATATTAATGAATTTAAGCATCCTTATTTAATTTGTATCGTAAAACTCTTAAAATTTCTCTTTTTCACACGTTTATCTACATTTTACAACATTTAGCCATGTCTTACATGGCCTACCCCTTCCTCTTAATTCACACACTCTACCTTCATATATTTACATCGTCCCTCAATTCACACTCATCCTCTCAACATACCCAAAGAAGCATCTTACGTTGGCTTGGACATGTTGTGAGGATGAGTGTGAATCGAGTGACGAAGCAAATATATGAAGGTAGAGTGTGTGAATTAAAATTAAGGGGTAGGCCATGTAAGAAGTGGTTAAATGTTGTAGATGAATGTATGAAAAAAAGAAACATTAAGAGTTTTAAGAATGAAAGAGTATGTATGACTCGGTGTATGGATGTTGTTGAAGCGACGGGAGTATGCAAGGATAGGGAAGTGTGAATAAAGTTAGTGAGGATGGTTTAAGTACGGAGTTGTTTTTTGAGCTTTATACACAGTTTCTGCCTACCCCGTAAGGGAACGGCGTGCTTATGTATGTATGTATGTATGTATGTATGTATGTATGTATGTATGTATGTATGTATGTATGTATGTATGTATGTATGTATGTGTGTGTGTGTGTATGTATATATATGTATGCATGCATGTAAGTATGCATATATATATGTATGTAACAGCACGTTGGGAATGTTGACTGTGGTGTATTCAGAACTAATTTTGACCCATTTGTTTAATTTTCACTTGTAGTCTTTCACCAACATTAGAATAATCCCCTTCCCCCCACCCATCCGCACCTTGTAGACGTTAATTTTGAGAAAAACATCGCTCTACTCCTAAAACTCTCTTGCTCCCGTCAGAACATATATTTTTGGCGACCCTTATAATGACAGTCCAATATTCATATAAAGAACCTTCCTTATCTTACAGATGAAAAAATTATTATACATACTTTCACGTATTCATACATATTCATGTGATCTGAAGCTGTAATCTTTGAATGATATCAGTGAAATGTTATCAGTATTGACAGGAAAATTTGTTGCACTAACATACAATCATTTATTAACTTGTTCCAAAATAACTATTAATATAAGCAAGATAAACACTTATGCTGACAACTGTCTACAAAGGTGATCCTCATTTGTTTTGTTGAACAGATGACGGCCAATACTCACAGTCACACTAATGCGCCACATTATGTCTCGGTGAAATTTATCTACTCTAAACTATGCAAGGCTCGAGTCAACGGCTAAATATAACACAATTCTGGAGTTACAAAAAACTTTTGATACCACTTTTGTAAATGACATTTGTACTAAACGGCTTAAAGCTAGTTCGAAACCATTGCATTCACAAACGTTCCAAATTCATCCTGAGTTTTGGTAGAAACAAGCCTTTAGTAAATATAATCATATATTTTAGTGCTATTTATTGATTTATACAGGCTGTGCCATAAATTGTTAGACTCACTTCAGCGGTGAACAGGAGTCACAAACACAATTAAAAACGTTCGTATAAATATGTGTCCTATTTGAAATTGTTTCTGAGTTTCTTTGGCGCCGCGTCTTACCAACCGTTTGGGTTGTATGAACATGTACTAATCACACTGATGTGATAAGGATGAAGAAGGTTGAATTTAAAGAAAACGTACCCTCATTTTCATAAGAAGAGATTTGAAAAGCATCTAGAAAATACCACCCTTAGTAGACCCGACCTGGATTCAAACCCTGATCTCCTTGTCATCGGTAGTCTTGTATATTGCAAGAGTGACCCCTTAACCACTGGTCTAAAACCCTGACATCCTACCCGATTAGTATGTTTAAATGTGGATGGATATCCCAGATGGGCAGTTAGACACGATGCAATAAAATGTCGTTTTTGGGGGTTAGGGTATTTTTTTGCTAATTAATTTAAGCCATGAGTTTATTTAATGAAATGTGTGATGGCGTCAGTTGGTTCAAGGAATCTGACGCCATTTGCACGATTCAATATTACATCAAGTGATTACCAAACACAGGCACAGGACCAATTTCATTTTAATCACATTCGGATTACCGAATTGTACGACCCCCATACACAACTACGCCTAAATAAATGAGTAAAGAGTTGTCTTTGGCATGTGACTAACAGACGCTGCTGTTACAAAGCAATGATGCGTTGAGCATGTCCTGATTTGGATTCTTACATTTAATTTGTCGTTTGTCAATATTAAGAGTGTCAATCAATCAACACTCTGTGATCCGTTTCGGTGGCCGCATAGTCTAGTGTGCTACTTTCGCAGTAGACTAGACCGCCGATAACGGGGAGATTGAGCTCGGGTGTATTGAGGGTGGTTTTTCTTCAATGGTTTTACACTCTTCCTCCTAGAAAAAGTGGGCACACGTCTTCTAAATTCAACCATCACTCCCAAACTCATTAGCAAAATTAATATATAGGCGTGTAACCTAAACTGGGGGTAAAATGCAGTGCTCAAAAAAACTATTTTAAAATTTATATTGGAGACCAAGCTTGGTAATGTGTCACATTCACATTATACTTAATTGCTGGTGATTATAAGATAGGGGTTCAAATCCAAGTATTATTTACTAAGGGTGTTTTTACCTTAATGTTTTACCACTCTCCTTCAAAGCAAATTTGGGTACATTTCTTTAAAAAATTATAGCTTCCCCATTCTAGCTAAACAAGTGTAAATATGTGTGCAGCCCAAGTGGGTAGTAAGACGCGGTGTATACACAAGAACAAACTATTTGTATAATAAAAACACACCTGAAGATACATGTTTCAGAGTTGCAAAGTTTTCAATTAAGATATGCTGTCAAATTGGACTATAAATTTAACTAGGAGATAATTTTATATTTGCTCGCTTTACGCCGTCCTTTACCCCCTCATAACATTTTTAAAAATATATATTTGCTGTTGTATAATATTTTGATTCTATTTTTAGTATTACTCATTTTGTTGGGTTAGAATCAAGAATACAAACAACTACAGCTGGTTTAGAAACCAACAACGTTCCTACTAGGATTTAAACCCCGTTCTTCTGGTTTACAGTCAAAAGTACAAACAGCTACAACTGGTTGGACATCAACAACGTTCCTACTAGGATTTAAACCCCGTTCTCCTGGTTTACAATCAAATGTAGAAACAGCTACAACTGGTTGGACATCAACAACGTTCCTACTAGGATTTAAACCCCGTTCTTCTGGTTTACAGTCAAAAGTACAAACAGCTACAACTGGTTGGACATCAACAACGTTCCTACTAGGATTTAAACACCGTTCTCCTGGTTTACAATCAAATGTAGAAACAGCTACAACTGGTTGGACATCAACAACGTTCCTACTAGGATTTAAACCCCGTTCTCCTGGTTTACAATCAAATGTAGAAATAGCTACAACTGGTTGGACATCAACAACGTTCCTACTAGGATTTAAACCCCGTTCTTCTGGTTTACAGTCAAAAGCACAAACAGCTACAACTGGTTGGACATCAACAACGTTCTTACTAGGATTTAAACCCCATCCTCCTGGTTTAAAAGTCGAGAGTTCAAAGAACTACAGCGACCTTGCTGGCTACAAGTGTAGTTGTAAACGAATTATTATCCATAAATGTGCTACATTATGAGCAAGAATAAAATAAACAAAGGACCACTAAACACATCACCACATGTTATCAAATGTTAGATTAGGTTAAGTGCACACGAGGGATTAACAGCTTTCACACAGTATTTATTATATTATACACCACAGTAAGCCCTCGCTTGGCTTATCGCTCTTGTTAATATCATAGGCTACTTCTCGCTAAACCACTCGAATATATCACGTTCATCGCACGCCACTGTGAAGGCTTGATTAAGTAAAGCACGCAAGTTACAGGCAGTCACGAAAAAATGTTGATTCATAAATTATCACACCTACAAAAATTAATTAATAACTTTATATGTTCATTTATTAACTCTAAATAATCACCCACTACAGTACGATTTGGATGGGAAAGGAACATTCATTACAGATATAAAACTTACTAAACACTCAATACACAATTCAGTATACAATTAAACATTCAATATACAATTGACATAATCATACGTCAAGTAATGTGACCTGCAACGGCCACTGTTGAAAGATAGTAACAATACCTATAAGATTATCAAGGGCACCCACAGAATTTTTCTTCAGGGCGGTGCAGGGGAGGGGGGCAAACCGGAAGATCCGGTGGTCCCCACCGGGAAAATGTGTTAAATTGAAGCCTCAAAAGACGCTTTTTAAGGCTGAAATGAAGGAAAGGAAACTTGACCTTGACGATTTTAATGGTGAATTCTGTTGGATTTACCCACGCATGCGCCAAACTATCAACCCTAAGCCTAGCAGGTGGGTGGCCTGGTGGCAGGCGCTAGTAATTAGTTTATTAGTTACATTCTTTATCTCTCTGTTTGTTGGATGGAGCCACTGATTGAGAGCTAGTTAAGAACATTATTTGGCGGGATTAGCCTGCTTCTAATTTCTATACAACCTCAGAATCTCAGGGGGATAATTTCCCCCATCTGCCCCCCTGTGGATGCCCTTTAAAATAATATATAATAAAATATTATCAATGTTGGCTCCAACCTAATGTGTGTATTTTCTAAAAGTTCCTTTTTAACAGGATCCTACTTTAGTTAGATAGTTATAACCCAACTTTCTTATGAATGGAAATAATTGAAAGCTAGAAAAAGTTTCTAGATATACTTTTATGTAACCATACGTCAAGTCATATGATTTGAAGATGTCACTTTTGATAGCTTTTATCAATACCTATAAAAATAACACTGATAATTTAACAAATTGTTACCAAAATTTAACCCAATCAAATATGTTTGAATTTTCTACAAGGTGTTCCAAATATCCATTTATAAGATTATCAAGGTAAAGATAATGTAACTTTTTATGTTGGAATGTGATATTGTTTGGGCTGTTAACCTCATGAAGAGGGCGAGAGAAAATTAATGGTAAGATGGATATCAATAACAAATATTTTGGAAATCACACGTATTTTTGCTATATTATTATAATAAATCTACATATTACTTTAAACTATAGTTAGCATGACCATAATAAAGTATATTCAAGTATATACACTTTAGGTGAGGATGTAAGGAAGGCGATAAAAGGTCAGTGTTTTTGCAGTTTTTATATAAAAACTTTTTTTGCCCAAAATAAAAACAATATTGCCTCAGTACAAACTAAGAGTTTAATTTTCTTCACATGGTGAATATCTTGTTGAATATCTGTAATGAGCATAGCAGCATTAAATGACAAACTTTTTAAATGAAGAAAAAAAAATTGTCTATAAATTTTAGGACATGCTTAAAAGATATTAAAGAACTGTTGAAATCACCACGTGAATAAAAATAAACTCTATGTTTGTACTGGAGAATTATTTGATTTATTTTGAATAAAAAAGAGTTTTGATGAACATGGTTATGTTTGAACGTAGAAAATTTGAATATTTTTTTAAAATCTGGAAGCCATACATTTTTAGCAAACTTTTATATAAAAATAAACTTTTTTATTTATAAGCTTCTGAAAAGCGCTTCACGTAAAATATTGTTTCCATAATTTTGTTCAACGTTTACAAAAAACTTAGGAGTTTATTCAACGAAAGCTGTTCTTTATGGGTTTAAAAAATAATTTAAATAACCAGTGTTTAGGAAGAGTAACTGGTCGCCATGGTTTAGTTGAGAGAGAACCATCGACTACAGTTTGAGTACTAGTTCGATTCCATCATGTGACTTACATTAAATAAGTGTTTTATTTGGGGTCGGGCTATTATTACGCGTCTTCACGAAGGTCCGTTGAGATATTACCGCCAAATAAGAAATGTAAAAGGGGGAGTACATGTGCATTATTATAATGTGGTCCAGCAGCATTATGTTGAACCCTTTACTTACATTACATTATCGTCTGGTGTTCTGTGATAGTGATTTAAAACGAGCGCTCTCATAAATTCCACCAATTTAGAGTTTCGTAGGGTCATATGGCTTTTGTTAGCGGAAAACCTTAGCGTTGCAGAAAGTTACCGTCGGATTTGCAAGGTTCCCAGGCCTCATGTGATGACTGATGAGTGACAGTAAGGGGAGAAAATAAGTCAATTTAAAAAGGTCGCACCAATGTGCACGATAAAGAGCGCAGTTACCGACCACGTGTGGTGACTGAAAACTTGTTGGAACGGGTGAACACTGTCATATATATAAGGAGTTGGTTAATTATTATAACCCCTTAAAGCAATACCATCAGGTAAATAAAGGTATTTAATATGTTAATGTTACACTTATTGTAATAGTAACACAATACAAAAAAGGTGTAACTAAGTTGCGTTAGACTATATATTTAAAGTAAAACTTAAGTCATACAGACTATAGTAATTTAGGAACTGCGTGGTATAATTTTTTTTCTACGTATTTCCTTAGTCAGAAACAAAATTGTGACTTCTTGAGTCTAAAGTGACCAAACAGTGTAAATCACCCCAGTCACATGTTCATCTAAGAAATGTTGGTTGAACTATTTGTACTGTTTAGCTATAAACTTCCACAGATAAGCAGGGAAGGTATATACACCCTTGATATCTGGAAATCGGGGCTCTTTTGGTAATAATTGTCATACTGAATGCATTTAGAAGTACGAGCTGGATTACTCTTCATGTGAACCATGAACTTGTAATATACTTTTGTTTACTATTTAATAAAAGTGTAAGAACATAACTCATCATAAACAAAATACATCTGACTATTTCTTCGAGCCCAGAGGTTCCTATTAAGGATTTAGAGTTGAAACGAATCCAATAGTTCCCTACCTCAAGCTCCCATACCTGAGGGATACTACAACACGTAGATTCGTAAGAATAGCAGTTTCACAATTACGGAACTTTCGTTTGAATTTCCAGGTTTAACGGTCACTCATTTATGAAATTATGATAGAAAATCTAGGCTTCAAGAAACTGTATATCACATGGGTCCCCAAAATGTTGACTGAGGCCCACAAACAGGCATTAAATCAGCTCAAATGCTTTTGCAGCGGTTTGAAAATGAAGTAGATGAACCTTTTCCCCATATCGTGGCTGCTGATTAGACTTGTAATTTGTACGCGAATGTTGAGGTGAAACATTATTAGATGCAGAGTCTCCATTAAACATCCCCCAAGGTAAGCATGTCAAACTTGTGGCCCGATTCATGATTCTGTGTTACCAATGGACCCTTTAATGACCTAACATAAAATGTGGCCCAATTCGTATTTTTATAAACGTTGTAAGACTACAACATTTGAGATTATGACATTTGGAAATTGGTCATTATTAGGGGAAATCTAACAAGTGAAGCTGGTTTACCAAATTTTATTCATTACTCACCAAAGATCGAGTTTCGAAAATAGTTAAATTTGCACACCAAATATGTGCAATATTTGTCAGCATTTAAGTGGGTTTTCGCTCATGTAGAAGAACAAACACCCAAGCTATCACATTTACCGATATGAATTTATCATATATTTTGAACGTGACGTTAACAAGAGATCTAAAGCCACTCACACACTTGATGCAAATAGAAAGCTTCACATTTTTGGAATTAAAAAGAATAATAAGGCTTAGCATTTTATGTAATCTTAATTTTACTTTTGTTATAATAGGGATTTTAAAACTGAGATTTTTCCCATTTAAGATGGTGACTTTCTAAAATGCGAGCCCCCCTCGTAATTTTCAATGCTTAATGTGGTGGCCCTTATAGTCAAACGAGTTTGACACGCCTGCCCTAAGGCATAAAAGTTGAAACATGTGCGCTCCATAAAAAAAAAATCATGACCGCTATTTTTTTTGGGAGGGAGATAAGTGTGCCTTGCTTGTTGAGTTTCACGAACGAGGAACAATCATCAATGCCGCAGAACAAAAGACGAGGAACGATGACATCGGATATTCTTATTTTGTACGACAATGTTCGAGTCCACATTGCAACTAAAGCTGTTCAACAGATTCAGCAGTTTGGGGTGGGAAATGATGGACCACCCACCCTAAAACCCAAGCCTTGCTTCAAGCGACTATCGCTTGTTTCCGCACATAAAACCGTGGTTGTCCTCTCAGCGTTTTGGAGAAGACCAGGAACTAAAGAATCCTTTAAATAAACGGCTCAAATTACAAACGGTGGACTTTTATTTGAAATAGGTATAAAACATCTTGGTTCCAGGATATCAAGAATGCCTCGAAGTTAATGGAGACTATTTGAAAAAATAAAGTATATAATATGTATGTATTTTTAGCTTGTAATAAAACGTTTCTATCTCTACCATTTTTTTTTTTTACTTCATCGGACCTTAATTTGTGGACGCGTTACGTACATATATACTAAAATAAAGTCGTTGTGTTTGGCTACTAATTCTGTACTTGGTTGGGTTAATTTATTGTGGTGATATATAATTATTGTTTTCTCATACTGATTCTTACTACTCATCCACTTTTCCGCATTTAATCAAAATAATGGATTAAGGATTAGGAAACTAGAATTTAGAGGAAAAGTACAAGAATTTGAGTGTATAGGTATTGGGGAAACAATTTGGAGAAAAAAAAAGCACCTTCAGTATATCCGACCGGGACTTGAACTTCAACCTTCCCGTCATCAACAAATCTGGCTATACGAGTTTGACGTTTATTCCATGAGCCCATCGATCCGGATATAAATATTTGATAAATACATCTTCAATACATTAACTATTTAGATATATTATAATTAGTACATCTGTATCACTCTCGCAATAGACTAGACTGCAGATGACAGGGATATTGGGGTTTGAATCCCAATCGGGTGTACTGAAGGTGGTTTTCCCCTAGTTGGTTTTCCACTCTATTTTCACTAAAATGTGGTACACTTCCTTTAAATCTAGCCTTCCTCATCACAAACACATTTGTGTTAATATATATATATATAAATAATGTTTGAATTCATTTTCCTAGCCCAGTAGTAATACTAGGGTTAGTCGTATATGATTATTTTTGATATTTTAGGTTAACACTTCACAAATGATCACATGATATAAGGCGTTAGTCTCACAATAGACCAAGCTGCTTAGGACGAAGAAGTTAGGGGTTCGAGCATCAGCTGAGTTCTTTTGATAGTTCCTCGCGTGTGATTTATCAATGTTATAATCTCATTCTTCACTACGGCTACGGCTACGTATAAAAAGCTATCAACTTAAAAAATATTAATTGTTAAAACATTTTCTTAAGTAGTGCGTGGAACAAAGCATTTGATTTAGGAAATTAAAAAAAACTAAAACATTAATGATGGCATTTTAAATGCCAAATATAAATTATTTATACACTATCAAGTTTTCATAATTTAATATAATAATACTTAGCTATAATACGAATATGTTTAGAAGTAAGATGGGATTTTATTTTTTATATTATATTATATAATTATTATTACTGTTACATGATCGTTTCATACTTTTTAGATGCACTTTTTAGCTATAGACTGTAGTACTTATTTAAATTGCTTACTGCCTTCTTTTATCTACCATTTATATAGCAATAGATTAACTTTATTTAAGGGCTTTGTAAATAAGCTGGAACAATACCTCTTTTCCTAACCCTACTTCACCTTGCCTTCCTTACTCCCCTCTCACCCTCACATTCCCCCTGGGACGTTTCATCTCCATTACTCCACCGCAGCCACCTGTGTGTTCTTCCGTCTAGAGTGAGTTCACACAATATCACAGAGACGCCGCTTCGTTTTATTGCGTTTCTCAAGGCTGCAAAAAGTACAGTTCAATTTTCATAGGAAGAGCCGTTTAGAAAATATAGTATATATGTAGCTTTGAGCACTGTACTATTTTATTAATGTTACTTTATACGTATTGATAATTATTTTAAAATTATTTTTCTGAACCGATTGTTTATACCAGCACACACGACTTATAGACAAACTTAAATCTAGAACAGACACATTAACCATTAATTCATCACTGTGAAAGTGGGAACCTATATTTAATCAATGATTTCTTTTTTTTCCATGCCAGGTATCAAAACCGGACCCTTATCTCAATAGACATACACACTACCATCTGATCTATTGTGTCGGATGGTATTGATATTGTTTTACTGTTCTGTTAGTTTGATTTTATAAGTATTTGTAAAATCTACCAAAATTCACAACTTGCAATCACATGACTTGACGTATGATTAAGTGAAAGTAGATCTAGTAACATTTATACGAAAACCGAATTGTAGGAAGGAGCACATTTCAATAAAGATGTGAGTTCACATTAATAAACTAAACATTATAATATTAATATTTCCGTAGTTGAGTGGTTAGCGGGATCAACCACCATTATAGGATTCACACAAGAGATCACATGGACTAAAAATCACAAGGCTCGCAATAGACTGGATTTCTGGAGGATGTTGGAGAGTTATAGGTTCGAGCCTCAGTTCTGTGCATTGTTTTAGTTTTCAACGTGTTATTTATCACTGTGTTTTTCATTGTCATTTCCACAGTCTAAAATAACTTACTCCGTTTATTAAGTCGTTTGTAACCAAAGAGTTACATTTCTTAATTTCAATTCAATCTCAATTTAATTTATTATAGTGCTGGCCAACAGTCGTGAGAACTATGATATGCCAGCACTAAAAAGTACTCAAGTACCATACAAGCACTTATAATGACAAAATAAAATAAACAATAGTGGCTAAATAATGATACATACTGATGAATAATTACAAAATATAGGACATAACTATTAAGGATATATGATAAAAATAATAAATAAAGAACTCGATAGTAGTAAAAAGAAAAGTATTTAAAAAGCATAATAATAATAATTTCAATTTCAATTTCAATTTCAATTTCCTTTATTATAGTGCCGACCAACAGTCGTAAGACCTATAATAGGCCAGCACTGAAAAGCACACAAGTACATACCCTACAATACATACATTTACATAAGAAAACATGATAGACAAAAAATGGCCAAATAATGCCATATACCGATAAACAACCACGAGACAAAAAAGTAGTTAATAATGATAAGAATAAAAAGTAACATTAAAAATAAATAACCAAATAGTGGTTAAAAGCAGTAACATTATGCAAAAAATAGATCAGAATATTGTAAACTTAAACAATGTAAACTTAAATAGTATTAAATAATATAGGCAGAACCTCTACAAGATAAATTATTGATATGGGATATCCTTAAATAACTCTCTGAGTTTAGCTTTCCTTTTATGATAAAAGTCGAATTCGACAAATCTAGAATTGGCACTATGGATACAACGACCTATAG
>CABFWB010000163.1:33305-51959 GCA_902151455.1 Timema bartmani | reverse complement strand
AATAATAATAATAATAATAATAATAATAATAATAATAAATAATAATAATAATAGTAATAATACAAACCATTCTAGAGGATCTTTGTTAAAATAGGGTGATACCTAAAATATTTTAATATTCCTGGGTAATTTTAGGATTAGCTAGTTTGGGTACTGTGTGCTGAAAAAAGGTCATATGAAAACGCTAATTAATATGTCAAAGAGAAAAAACAAAGCTATTGAATAATAATATGAACCTTTATTATTAACAGCTACTATGTAATTTCAAAACTATATTCCATATTATATACAATTTTTCAGTAATATATTAATAGCCCTTATTGGAAATTTAACTTTTGGTTCACCGACTGAAATAAGATGTACGGCAAGTAATTATAAATATAATTAAGGCAGACATTGAGCAAGGAAATTAAAAACGATATAATCAAAGTCTGTGACAGGAAAATGTCGGGGAAATTAAAAAAAAAGTCATTAATGGATTAGTTTGCGCACACACAAAAAGTATAAAAGTAAAACATAATGAAAACCAATAGTTTTATTTCTGATTCATTGTATTTTTCGAAGAGCAGGGGTTAGTGAAAAGTAGACCCCACTTCCTTCATTCAAAAAATGATAAGTACATCTTGTTAAGAATTATATCATGTTCTTTTCATTTCTACATTCCAAGATTTATCTTTGAATTTAAAGTTAAAATATCTCCTATGAATTCTCCTTCTATTTGAAGTTGATATTTCTCCTTGGTGATCAAATTATATAGAAAACAAATGAACAGTATATATTCAATAGTCTGTATTATTTTCATAGAGAATAACTATTGTTCGCTTGGTTCATGTGGTCAGTCTTGCAATATATGTCATCATTTAAAAAAATATGCCCTATGTACTTTATAGATTGCTTGGAGTTTTAAATTTAAACCACTTGATGTGAACTATTGAACGAAAAACCTTTTGAGATAATGTCATCTTGAAATGTATAACAATGTCAAAAAACCATGTCCTATACTTTTTTTTTCAGCTTAAGTTCAAAGAATGTCCCTGAAAAATTGCGTTAAAATTGGTCCCCACATTTTTCAATTATCGCGGAACGAAAATCCGGAAAGATAGACAGAAAATACCATTTGCCAAATGATCAAGTTAAAACAAGAGCTTACAATGCTTGGTCAACTATTTATCCTTACAAGATGTAAATGCTGACATGTGCATGTCAGAATGTCAGTCATTATAAATTAAATCTTATCTCAGTTAAAATCTTCATAATTAATTAGCTTATTACACAAATTAAGAATGGGTAGAGTGGTTTTTAAAAAAGGTGTTTATGATCATCGGCTTTGTTTATTTTTGTATTGAAAATTAAATTGATTTTTGATTTATTACTTTGTATATAAAATACGTTTTTATGGTCTAGAAAAGTCAAGATAATTTAAAAGTTACGGAGTATTAAACCCTGCTACTAGATATTTGCCTGAGATTTAGATTAAATAGAACTTATTTTAAAAATATAATTCCCGGCGCAGATAGTCGTTGCTACTAGATATTTGCCTGAGATCTAGATTAAATAGAACTTATTTTAAAAATATAATTCCCGGCGCAGATAGTCGAAACTAAATTAATGGCTTAGAGTCAGGCGCACTATTCATGACGTCAATTCTAGAGGTCATAAACAGCTCCAGTTATGAGTAGAGTAATTCTAGATTATGACCTCATCAGCAATGAAATGGGACGGGAGCCATCCGCGCTCTACAAATATTCCAACTTTTGGAGTACCTACATCAACGGATTTACTTAACACTCGATTTAAAAACACATTAAATCACTAGATTTCCTCTAGAATTTATTTGCCAGAAACATTTTTGCATACATTTTTAGAAAGGAGGGCGAACGTTAAAATCTATTTCATTAAAAATAAACTTAACTGAAGCAGACTAAATACCAACTAATATTTAAATGTTTTAGAATTGTGGGTCATCATAAAGAAGCGAATATCTGACGTTTCAAACAGTGTTAAATCTAATATAATTTTATGTCGATGAGTAATTTTTACTGAAAATATTCAAAGTTGGAATTTAATTTCATACAGAGGATCATAATATTACACGACTTGCGAATTTAACATAGAAAATTTTCACTAATCAATCATTGAACACTTAATTCTGATTACAGTCCCGTTTTCTTTGGAAAAACCTTATCTGACAGCTAGAAATGCTACTAGATCTAATTTCACGTGTTCATACGTAAATGAATACGTACATGAATAGTACGTTATTTTACTTCACCTGGGATCAAACTATGGATGCCAGTATCATTACATATGCACTAGAAATTGGGAAATGAGTTTGGTGCTATAAGTCAATATGACAGGGAGATCAGGTTTCGAATGCAGGTCGAGTCTACCGAGGGTGTTTTTTCTTAAGTAGTTATTCATTCTCCTTCCAAGCAAATGCGGGTAGATTACCTCTAAAACACTTTCTTTCTCATTCATACCCCATTAGAGTAAATATCATACTGGTAGATTACCTCTAAAACACTTTCTTTCTCATTCATACTCCATTAGAGTAATTATCATACATGTGTATAATCCGAACAGGAAGTAAGACGCGATTATATATTTAAAAAAAAGATAAATTCAATAGAGTTACGGGTATAGACGAAGAGGGTTTGTTTATTTGAAATTCACATTTCTCATCCTACATTATATTAATATAAGTTTTAGTTATCCCTAGTGGTTAAAAGGCCACCTAGCAGTAACACAACAACAACAACCTTACCCCTTCAATGGTCAAATGGTTTAAGGATGTGAGTTCACATTAATAAACTAAACATTATAATATTAATATTTCCGTAGTTGAGTGGTTAGCGGTATCCATTGACACAGCCTCTAATCCTGGTTGAGTGTACTGAGAGTGGAGTTCTACCACTCTCCCTCCAGGCAAGTGTGGATACATTTCCTTGATTAACACCTACCCCATTAGTGTAAATATGTGGCTAGCCCTACTTTATATAAAACGTGGTCCACAAACAAACACAATGTGACTAAACCATAATAATAGAAAAAACTTTAAAACAGTTGATCACACTAGTTCCCAACAACTTAGGCCTGTCCATGGAATTTATAAGGGAATGGTAACTTTTTTATTCTTTAGACGACGTTAAAATTGTGGCGTGTTTCTCTATTGGTCAGCATTCCCGGCTACTAATCTAGAGGTCTCGGGTTCAATTCCCGGACGGTGCCATTTATTTTTCCCGATGGAGAATTATTCATACGATCAGCATGGTGCTGGTTATTTAGGCTTAAGTTAGGTTTAAGACTTCTAATGGAACAACATAATCCTCTTATTCATCATCCTATCCTCTCATCGGGGCAAAGTAACCGCACCTACATGGTGTCCCAACCTCATAAGATGGTTACATATCCGCCACTACCAGTACAAAACCAGGCATGTGTAGCCGACAAACTCTGGTAGCATACACTAAAAGAAACAGATAAAATAAAACATCCTACTACTCAAACAGTCATCTCATTTATCACATATGCTACACATACATCCAAATCTTTTCAGCTTCCTAATGCAAGGAGAGGTTTTCACTCCCACACGCTAATGTAACGTTTTGTTTATGACTGTCGTAATGGTCGGCCCGAGCTACAAAGTTCTTTAACTACACTCACTAAAAGTGTTACTATATTATTATCTCTACATTCGTACTCGTAAGGTGTTACCTACTTCAGTGATCACATGGTCTAAGGCGTGGTATGGTCTATACCGCTGATTACAGGGAGATCGGGGCTCAAAGCCCTGTCGGGTGTACTGAAGGTGTTTTTTTCCAAAATGGTTTTCCACTCTACCTCCACGCAAATCTCGGTTCACTTCCTCTATATTCAACCTTCCCAATTTCTAACTCATTAGAGTAATTAATACTTAAGCGTATAACCCGAATGGTTAGTAAGACACGGTGATAAGTATTATTAAGTATTAATTAATAATTTTTAAATTTAAATTTTAAATCAAACTTTCCACCGGTAGCTAAGACTATTGCTCATCGTAAAAATATCAGTCGGGGTGGACATAGAAATAATATTTTGTTCTGTTATTAATAATTGGCACCAATCGGATTCTTGAAGTTTCGTCCGACAGTGCTCTCTATTTCCTTTAGAATCTTGCCTGTCCTTCCGTCTCTCTGCCTTACTGTCCTTGTTGTAGGCCCCCATTCTATCTTCCCTCTTCCCGTCTCTCGAGTTTGACTATCATTTTACAGTTGCTCACTGTTGTTGAGAAGTTCAAGGGGGAATGCGAGGGGGCTGAGGGGGTTAGGGGGGGGTTTTTCTCTAGGGAATGGAGGAAGAAAGTAAAAAAAAAAAGTCCCGCTTTGTGGTCCAACTTGTGCAAAGCTGTAGGGTATGTTATATGCGGGAAATTCCTTCTCGGCCACACAAGAGAAAACTCCTGACACCCTAATAATGAATTCCTCTTACAACGGAGGACTGTTTTTATTTTCTTTCAAAAATGTCCAGTTTGCGATCAATCTTACTATTTACATTCACCCCAAAGGCTATCATTGATTTATTGTTTTTTAATCACGACATTAATTATCAAGGTTATTAATGATTTATCTGTTAGAATCCCGGTCTGGTGTACTGTAAGTGTTTTCCCCCCTAAAATGGTTTTCCACTTTCTTCACGCAAATTAGGATACATTTCCTCTAAATTTAAACATATTCATCCCTAGCAGGTTAGAGTAACTATTGGGGACCTAGCGGTCTAGGCGTAAGGTGTCAGACTTATGTGCTGGGGGGTCCGGGGTTCAATCCTCGGTCCTGGCACAGATTTATCTGATTTCCAAACCCTTCCTTCACCTCTGACAAGACGTGTAATAATCACAACTTGGGAATGTGAGGAATGCCAGGCCTCCGCCGTGGTTCGGATCCCACGTTAAACTGTAGGTCCTCCATTTCATCTCACAATCACCCTACCATTACACATTAGCGTAAGTGCATACAGCCCGAACAAATAGCAAGACGTGGTGCTTGGAAAAGGTTTACTTTAGGCCGTGTTTCTCAAACATTGGTCGGTGTACCCCCAGGGTTACGCGACATACCACTGAGTTTTATTATTTATAATATATATTTTTATAGTAGTAACCTTGATAAACAAAATATTACAGATTTTGAGTTAATGTTGCTTTTTATAATCCTGTATTTCCTTCTGCCAAGGCTTTGTTTACTCTAGTTTACCAATAAAGCTTTGTTAAAATAATATATATACCATTTGCATTTCATGAGATAGTAAATATGGGTTTACTTTTATTTATGAAGAGCTATAAGTGGTACATTATCCACATAATGGTCCCTAAGGCGATACACACCTAGTGAAAAGTTTGGAAAACACTTATCTAAGGGGTGGGGATGAAGAAGGCTATTTTAGAGGAAGTTGGGCACATTAGCGTAGAGAGAGGCTGGAAAAAACAGTGAGATACTCCATAATGGAAAACCACTTCCAGCGTAAGCGACTGAGAGTTTGACCTTGAATCGACACCTTAAACAATTTTATCACCAATTTAAGTAATAATATATACGTTTTCAAAAGAAGTAACTATTTGTGGAGATAAACTTTAAGAAAAAATACCAACCTTGAATATTATTTTATAGTCTTTTAACAAGAGTAATTTATGGATAGGAGTGCACTTTTCGGTAACTCCAAATATCTTCTACCTCCCATTCAGCGGAATATACATTTATGACCTTTCTGGTACTGTAACCAAAGTATAAAATATAAAGGGGGGTGGGGCGTTAGGGAGTTTTTACAACTTATACATCAGCGTGGCAAAGAAATAAGATAGTTACAGTAGTAAATTGATAATAATTAATGCTAGAATTGCTTTGAAAATACAAATAATAATTTTTCAAACCAAATATAAACATTATAAAATTTAAAGCGTTTCAAACCCCACTTGAAATAATAAAAAAAGAGTATTGGTAGTATTTATTCAAGAAGAGCATAACCAACTAACCCGTCAATTTTCCTTATTACTTGTTGACGAGCAACCCTCATAGGTGGCCATGCAATGTTTTTTTATCACCGCGTCTTACTACCTGTTCAGGTTATAGGTATATATCTTAATTACTCTAATGAGGTAGGGACGAGGAAGGAAATATTTTAGAGATAATCTGCCTAAATTTCTGTTTAAGGAGAGTGGGAAACCATTTAGGGAAAACCACCCTCATAAGACCCGACCGCAATGTGAACCTCAATCTCCCCATCATCAGCAGGCCAGTCTAACATGGGATTGAGGCCTTGGACCAGTATGCCACTGAAGCGGGTGGCATGCGGAATAAACGTCAAGCTCGTCTAATCTGGTTTTCCAGTGACTTAAAGACTGAGGATCGAATTCAGAAATGGGTATACAGAGACTGGGTTTTCCCTAAATTGTTTTACACCCCTTCAGCACGTGAATGTGGGTGAATTTCCTATAAAGTCTCCCTTCTTTATCCCCACCACACTATGGTAGTTAAATGTGGATAGCCTTGACGGATAGACTAGATGGAAATAAACAAAACGTTGAAAATTCGTTTATATTTCTTGTATTATACTTGAATTATTTGAAAGTGGTGGTGGCTACAAAAACACACTAATGAAGCTTGGTTGACCAAGGAGGAATCCAAGCTCGGTAATCCATTCCCACTGGGGGTGACGGGGGGTACCGCGACTTTGCCACAATTAGAGGGCGTTTATATCTTTCTCTGTTTCTCTTGAAACATTCAGTTCGGGCCTCACAACACCCACCAAAATTTCACTGTTATTTTACATTCAATTTTTTTTGGTACATAGCATCTTATCGCCCATCCCGGAGATACTCATACATGATAATTTTTCTAATGAGATAGGGATGAGGGAGGAAGCATTTTAGAGATAATTTACCAGCATTTGCATGGAAGGAGAGTGGAAAGCCATTGAGTAAAAACCACCCTCAGTCTACGCAACCAGGATTTGAACCCCAATCTCCACATCTTCAGCAGGCCAGTCCAACATGAGATTGACGCCTTAGACCACTTGTCCACTTAAGCGGGCTATTGTCGAGTATACTAAGAGGTTTTTCCTCTATGGTCTTCCACCTTCCTTCCACTAAAATGTGGGTACACTTCCTTTATATTCTACCGTCCTCTTCCCTGTTATACTAGCGTAATAGTTAACTCCCAATAGTAAATAGGGTTGCCATCCATTTTTAATGGAATTCCGGAACCCCTAGTACAAAACTGTAGAAGGACTATGATAAACTTACGTACAAATACCATTGTTTGTTTTTACTGAGATAAAGCAAAAATTCAAAAATATTCTACTAGTTCACCTTATTCATGACATGTCTAATTTTTTTAAAAGCTTTGGTGTTGTCGATTAAAGCACCATGCCTCCCCCCCCCCGCCCCCCATAATATGCAGTTTATACTCAAAATGTATTAATCAGTAATAAATACTCAAATTCCATGTGTTTGGAATATAATTAATTGAATTAAATACAATAAAGTTTGTAAATAAATTGCCTATAGCTATGTCATGTTTATTTTAACTAGCTATATAAATTTATGAATTGTATTAGAGTGTACAGGATTGCCCATAGCCTTTGTCTAGGCGTCTGTCAATAAAACAGAAGACATGAGGCTAACGCATCTACTATGTTCAGTTTTAATAATCCTTTATACATTTATTTACATTAGTACGAGCTATGCTCACCATTGGATTCTCGAACAGCATGCAATATTTTAGGATAAGAACGTAATAAGTCCATGTCATGAATAACGGCTGTGAGATGTCTCATAGTGGTGTCTTGAGAATACCGGCTTTTGTCACGTTCCGTAATCATCAAAGACTCAAAAGCATACTTGAGAGTAGCCCCAAAGTGCTCAGCTACATTCATTTTGGGAGATCCACCTTGTCATTCAGAATTTCCGAAGAAGTCAATACCACTGTTCCATAACAGTTCCTGTGTTGCATTTTCCTTGAAACATGGGGCTCTGTACTGGAGAAAACAAATATATATTGGATCGATAGTATTATTGACATCTTTAAAAAATTGAATAGTGATTTTTGCAAAAGGACTTTACTGAAATATTCGTCATTCCATGACTCAACCTCCTCTTTGTTAATTCACATAATTCTCTTTACTGTGAAGCAAATTAATATTCCTATGTACTACGGCTTCTTAGAAATTTCCTGGTAGTGTTCGTCGTCCAAATTATTGTTCAAAGAGAGTGTCGAACCCTATACAATTTACCCTATACCCTATATTGAACAATCCACTTGCGGTTGATAAAAGGTTGCTCGCACTTCCATTGCCTCGCTGTCATTCAATACGCTTGCCATGGCTTGGGTGCTGAATTTGCTTTTTATTGCTCCTGAATAATTTAAGATATTATGCACATTTAACCTTATTTTCCAGACCCCTGGACAAAGGTTATGGACTAACCCGTATATTAGTTTGAAGCAGCGCAGCAAAAAGAAATAATCTTGATCTTCGAGATATTTTGTGTGCTGAGAGGAGGGTTCACCCTGGAAACAGGACAATGCGTTAAATTCCAGGGCCATCCTGACCAACTCGGGATGGTGGGCAGCCATATAATAAAACTATAAAAGCTCTGACCTTTATTAACACTCAAGGAGGTGACATGGAATATAATATATCGCGTGTATAAGTTCGCTCTGTTAACGATATAGACACCCACGTTGGTATTCAGATGGTGACGTTACGCGCTCAGTATATTGGATTGCCATTTACGAGAAGATTGAGGTTAGAATATTGCCCGTTAGCACTAGAGCTATTTTTCCCCACTTGATATATTCTCCATTCCTCCTGTATGCGAGGATGGATATTATAAATTCTACTCTCTTCCTTTATATTCCTTAGTAATGAAAAAAAAGTATTTTTGTAACTAATTTTTTTAGCACCGTGTCTAAAAGTAATTGATCTCCAAATAAATGTATATTTATACATGCACATACATTTACTTGGTAAATATAAAAGCAAAAACCATTAAATTATTAATGAAGTAGTAATTAAAAGAATGAATATTTAATTAGCACTAGAAAGGTATTTTAAATTCTAATATTTATAAATAATAAAATTTGAATTTTGGGACATTATAACATTAAACGTTTATTACAATATGAACTCTTTACTATTACATTTTATGATCGATTTTTTAATACTTTTGCTGGAATCGTAATAAGAATAAATCCATAGTGTCTTGTTACTCATGTATCTCCATCGAGTATGTAGGGATGTTTGTTGAAAGTTGTGGCTAGCCTGGAGGCGTCTAGTCTCCCCCTACCCACTGCCTTTCTGCAGTATAATTTGGTAACCTCTACGCGTCACGTCCCCTGTCGTGCAATCCATTACAAACAGTAGTCCAACAGGGCGCTCGAGACAGCTGTCTGTTTGTCGGCGAGCCGGTTATTAATGCTAACTACGAGAGGGGGATTCAACGAATTTCTAGAGGGAGTCTCCCAAGAGGGGAGAACTCTAGGTCTTTCAAGAGGCATACTTGATAGAGGTATTTCTATAATAGTAGCTCTACGAAAGTACAAAAAATATTATGTCATTACTGAAAACATGTAATTATAATCCAATTTTCAAAGGAAGACTCTAATCTGACAGCCTAATCAAGTTTTTGGATTTATTTTCACGTATTCATACGTCAAGTCATGTAATCTGAAGCTTTCAATTTTTATGTATTATATAAATACCTACTAAATAACAATAATAGTAAAATGGCATATTATTTATAAAAAAAACTATGTTTGTATTTTCTAAAAGTTACTTACTTCCGATAGTTCTGCTCATATTATATTACTGATATTATTTTATTGGAATTGACACTATCCGTCTAAATTGACAGTTGTGTCTTAGGCTATAACCACCAGAGACATATCCATGTCTTAGGCAATAACCACCAGAGACATAGTAGTGTCTTAGGCTATAACCACCAGAGACATAACAGTGTCTTAGGCTATAACCACCAGAGACATAATCAGTGTCTTAGGCTATAACCACCAGAGACATATCAGTGTTTTAAGACCTGACATATTGAATACATGAACCTATTTCTATCAAGTTTGGTGGCACCCTAATCGGGGATTATGTGTCTAAACCTTATCTGAAATAATTTGAAATAATTTCAATTTATGGCGATGGGGAAGTCAAGGTTTCAAAGTGGGGATATAGTGGACTCGAGAAAAGGTATTTTTTCAGTTTTCATATCAAAACTTTTTTTGGTCAAAATAAATCAAATATTTCTTCAGTGCAGACATGGAGTTAACCGACGGTTAAGTGCCTATACTTGAGACCAGGAATGTGTACTTTTACGTATCCATATACCCTGTTTATAGTAGGAAGAAATGTCTAGAAGCTAGTTATTCCTACCAAAACTCTACTCTATGGAAGAATTCTGATAGGGAAAAGGGTATTTCAGACATTACTTCCTGCCATGAGCGAGTTATACATAAAGTCGTATGTTATGTAGCTGATATATTTTTTATATTATTAGAGATGGGAAACTCGAGTCCTCGATTCCTCGATACCCATAGATTCTTAAGGGTATCGAGAGGATCGAGAATCGAGAAAATACTTCGATTCTTGATGCCTCGATTCCTAAAGATACGTGCAAATGATCGTAGATGCATTATTGAAAGATTAATGAATATCGGATATTAAAGGCCGTTCGTAACGCATTTTTTTCGTTAACTATTCCATATACTTGTATAGTAAAACTTATTAAAGCATTGATTAGATTTGAAAACTTAAAAATTGATGTTTTGCTTAAATATGTAAACATATTTACCGTGGTAGCATAATGCATTCAAGAAAAAAAGCAAATAAACCTCCATATTAACAGAGACCAACCATGTGTTAAGAAATATATTACGATTGCTTTGCAAATTTACAAATTAAATAATAATAATAATAGTATAGATAAAGTTTATTTCAAAATTTTAAAGCCAAAATTAAAATCATGACTGTCATTTGTAAAGGCAAAAATGTTTTAAAAGTCTCATTAATGTTTAATAGACGTTTACCGAAATTTCCAGAATAAAATCAACTTGGTGAAAAAAGGTTCCCCTACCACGGGTATATTAATATAAACCAATATGGCCGTTCACACTTCATTTCAGGCCTATTCCAGTAAGAATCGAGTATCGAAGAATCGAGGTAAAAATTTAAGAATCAAAATCGAGAATCGGAATTAAAAAACTGGTATCGTCCCATGTCTAGATATTATTAATATCTATAAAACAATATTAGTAATACAGTAAAATGTCCGCAACTGTTGACCGCAACAAAATGGGTTTTATTTTTTTCTAAAAGTCTCTTTCTACTAAATTTCTACCATACATCATATAGTTTTGGCACAGTTTTGATTTGATTTTTATAGCGTTCTCACGAGTAAGGGAAAACCCTTTCCGCTCACTTGCAACGATTTGTTAAATGCGCCGTGAAATTGTACGGCTATTTACATGTGTTACAGATAAGTACGAGAAATAGTATTTGGAATATTATAAAGGGAAGCCTCTTCGCTCATTATTTATAACAGATTGTTAGATGCGCCGTGAAATAGAACGGTTATGTTACATGTATTACAGATAAGTGTTAAGAATGGTATTTAAAGTATTACAGGAATTAAAAGACTATCCTTTCAATTGGAACGAATTTTTTTACGCCAGGAAATAAACTGGTTATGATACAATTCATAATTATTGTATGAATATAACGAAAGGTAAATTATGTATACATCCTTACTATCACTACATTTTACATTAATTTAGAGTTGGCACACATTATTAATTTGTTACATTGATTTCGAGATGGCATACATATTTCATATATATGAAATATGCCATATTTAACACATATTTCATATAATATATATTATATATATTTCGCATGTAGGCCTATAGTACATAGTATGTCCATATGTACTGTACATACATTAGACTTATATATTAGAATTTAATCTTTCACTTTCCTTGCTAAATTGTACAATCTTAAGTTTTAAAAGCAATATTTTAATTCTGGTGCACGCAAGGCTTAGAATTTTTTTTTAAAGATCACTTTCCCCCTACCCCACGCCACCCCAATAATTTGTCTTTACTGCCGGTGACGTCCGCATCCTTTCACGCTCTTTTCATCGCCATGAAGGTTCCTGACTTACTTCTTCGCTCAACAAGTGGGCACTAGAACAAGCTACTGGGTCATCAGATACACTCTTATGAGATAAAGATAGAGCATAGGTACAAGCTACAGGGTCATCAGATACACTCTAGTGAGATAAAGATAGAGCATAGGTACAAGCTACAGGGTCATCAGATACACTCTAGTGATATAAAGATAGAGCATGGGCACAAGCTACTGGGTCATCAGATACACTCTAGTGAGATAAATATAGAGCATGGGTACAAGCTACTGAGTCATCAAATACACTCTTGTGAGATAAAGATAGAGCATGGGTACAAGCTACAGGGTCATCAGGTGCACTTTAGTGTGATAAAGATAGAGCATGGGTACAAGCTACAGGGTCATCAGATACACTCTAGTGAGTTTAATATAGAGCATGGGCACAAGCTACTGGGTCATCAGATACACTCTAGTGAGATAAAGATAGAGCATGGGCACAAGCTACTGGGTCATCAGATACACTCTAGTGAGATAAAGATAGAGCATGGGTACAAGTTACTGGGTCACTAAATATACTCTAGTGATATAATGATAGATCACTTAAACTGGGGAACCCCTTATGATTTGATTCAAATCACTTCAGTACACATGACTGAGTTTTGCATTTTGACCTTCTTGTTGATGTAAGACAAGATTTACTCGTATATAATATATACACGAAGGAAAGTGTAGAGAACTAAATTGAGTATAGTTTATATTAGGTTTTCACGTCCATCATCTGGACCAAACAATTTTACTATAATCCCTCTAACAAACAGATTAAACCTAAAACAAATTTAATAATACTACTATAGTAAAATTATGATACGAAAATCAAAATATGGCAATTTACCAAAATTACTAAAACTCTTTAAACGTATTCATAAAATATTTATGTGATGTGCAGCCTACCTTTTTTATGTATAATATCAATGATTTTAAAATAAAAATAATAAAATTTTAAATTATTATTAATGCTAAGCTAAGAGTCCCGGGCTCAAGTCTTGGCATGGATGACAAATTGAGCACTGATAAACTGTTGGTTCCCCCTTTTATAGTGATAAATTGTTGGCTGGGGAATTGGTGTCGCGTCTGTTTGAGAATTTAGTGTATAAGTCGTGTACTCACATAATCGTTTTGTTCAGAAAGTATATGGTATATGCCTCAAATAAATAATAAATATGAATGTTGCTAAAAAAGTTAGTATTTTAATGTGTTTTTCTTACCAGAATAGTACTAGAAACTGGTGCGTAAATAAATACACACGAATTAGAAAGTAGGAAAAATTCAAATGAAGGATACGGCGGGAAAAGGGGGAAAGTACAATTTTAACTCAAATTGAGCTAGTACTGACATCTGTTAGACAATCATGGGACTTTTCTAATGCACTTTATACTATGGTAAAAGAGGCCTCTGTTTTATTTAAATCAACTAAAAAAAGTGTTTGCTGGGGCTCTTATGGTTTATAAAAGTTGTCTTGAAAAATGTGTGAAATGTGACTCCCCCCTCCCCATTCTCCCCTGTAATCTTAATATATTTAAAGTAGTAGATATGTTTCCCACAGCCTCACGGAATAGAACTAGGGTCTCCTAGACTTGTTGCAGACTACTAAAACCACTAATAATCGGGAATGAAATGAAACTACACTTCTTAATTTAAACACAACACGGTTTCAAACTTTTTACTGGAAAATCGTTGTGAAACACATTAAATTTATTTTATCGGCTTCAATAACAAGAATCCATGCCTACTAATAATGGAACTTTTTTTTGCTCTCTTGAAAATTTCTGAAAAAGGTCAGTCTCTGTATTATTGCATTCAACAATACTTTTGGTATTCATGCTATGTTATATGACTCCATATAAATAATACCCATAATAGTTAGGCTGAAGCATGTTTTCATGTTTTTGACCAAATATACAATTACTTTAAAAGAAGAATAAATTCAAACCATGAATAGTTTTATTTTCAGTAATTACGATTGAGGGGAGGTATAGTGGGGATTATGAGGGGAGGGGTAACATCCAACTACATAGCACGTGGTAGTGCTTTGGCTAAGCTGAGTGACTGCTTGGAGCCATCTTTTCAAATGAAACATCTCCTTAAACTATGCCTGTATACCATAATAAATATATAAAATAAAGTAAACCCTTTATAACTTTATCGTCGATAAGAGCGATACAATTTTAAGAATTCAAACTCAACGTGATATACTTACATTTGTACATCGAGTGGAAATGGGGAAGTAAGAAAATTGAAAGACAACATCTAAAGCAGTGGTTCCCAAACTGTGGTACGCGTACAGCCAGTGATACGTACAATTATTTCCAGTGGTATGCCGTGAGAAGCCAGATAAAACAAGCGGGAAAGATGGGACCTCAACAAATCTTATAAATATATTCAGACCAATTCTAGCCAAAAGTAAGAACAGGCTTAAACGATGGTTGGAGGAACGGCAACATTGATTCATGCTCAGAAATCTGGTACAGCCGCGCAGTCTGTTTTATTATGTCCCTGGGCATCAATAAAAATGTAGAGAAATTGTAAATATTCAGCATTTTCTCGATGGTACATAAAATTACGGAAATTATTGGGATGGCATGCTATTCAAAAAGTTTGGGAACCGTTGTTGTAAGGAATCCATCCCCGTCTTCATATTCATAGTTTGGGACGGATCATCAATGCTAGACCAAATGAGCTTAAAACATACAAACCACGTGCCCACCTATGTGAGTTAAAGAACTACTAGTTCTGTCTTGCCTAAGTTAAAATGTAACAAATAGGCTTATATCAGGGTGTTTGAGAATGTAATATTTACATACCCTAAGATATAAATTGTATTTTAAAACTATATTTTTTCATCCTATTAAGAATTTAAGATTTTTCATGGATGTATGTTGCTAGCCTTTTTAGCACAGCAAGAGAGTTAGTTATGCTTCCGATGTCGTCTAAAGGGAAAAATTTTTTTTTAGGAAATTAATAGTGAAACGTATCATTACAATAAAAAATTAATGAATGGAAATATTTTCCCTCGGTGGCAGCATTGTCTAAAGCGTAACTTTTGTAATAGACTGCACTTCCGATGCCGGGAAGATTGGGGTTCGGTCCCTGTAAAATGTACTGAGGGTGGTTTTTCCTAAATAGTTTTCGCCTCTCCCTCCATGAAAATTTGGGTACAGTCCCTCCAAATTAAACCATCATCATCCCTGACACACTAGAGTAATTAGTATATAGGCTTAAGATAACCTGAATGGGTAGTAAGATCCAGTGCTATATATATTTTACAACAACTTGAGTAACGAAAGCTTACTTGGGCAGACTATTTGATAACTATCTTTGATAGTTTAATCTTTTTGTTACTTTTTCGTAGGCCCTAATTACCTCATTGTGTCGACGGGGCTCTCAACAAAAACACTAATAATAATAATTTTTCGTATAAAGAAAGAATTGAAATTATGAATTTTTTGATCTCGAGATTATGATGTCTATATTTATGTTCCTTGAACTACAAAAAAGTAGGTTTTACAATTCTCTCTATCGACCCGCCCCTTTGTTGGTATACACCAATGGATAAAGATGAAATGATTTAATTGTTTTCATCCAAACTTGATATTTAGATGTTCTATAGCCATACACCTAGTACAAATAGTGATTTTTATACTAGTCTTAAAATTAAGAGAAGCTATCCAATTACTGATTTTTGAAAAATTTTAAATTAATTTTAACAATTTTGTTCAAATGACTTACATAGAAAATAACACTGTATACGTGTCTTTTTAGGAAAATATTATTTACGGACAGTCTACTAAAGAATGATTTTTGACAATTTAATTTTTTTTAAATCACTGTAAAAGTTTGATAAAAAAAATTATATATAAAGAGGGTTTAATATAATAATATAAATAATGTGTTTTTTTTCAAGTTAAACATACTAAGGGGTAGTTTATGATAAACGAATTATGAAAGTTTTTTAGCAAACTACGATAGACTATTTGAGAAAGTACGTGCGATTTTGGTCGTACCATTTATTTACTGATAACACACTCTCCTAATTGTCTCCCTTAATTATTTCTTGGCGTCCCTTTCATCAGATAATTATTCTTGGTTTAAATAGTCAAGTGTTTAAACCCGTTCACTAAACTGCAGTAGTTGTACATGTACCGAATGAATAGGTTTAACGCCCGCCCCTCTACCCTTTATCTCTTTACACCCCCTACTGATTTGGTTTCAAACAGAACATAGTGTTCACCAAATCGCTTTTATAGGCTACGATTGGTATTTGAAGCTAATAATCTATTCGTCGCAGGTAAATTAATTCACGACCTTGGTTACCACAAGCGGGTATGAGGCAGCGTCATTAGTTGGAGGTGTCCTTTAGTCGGATTATTCCTGGGGCGTTTTATATAAGAGGGGAGGTGGACCTTCCAACTCGATTGAATTGAATTAAAAAACAAAACTGGTGTTATAATTAAAAAAACTGACTGCACGTTTATATAATATAGTATATATCTATATTAATGCAATGTAGAGTTTGTGTGTTTGTGTGTGATATCCACCGCACGCAGAGGGATGAAATTTTAAAAATAGTAGCCCTTGTGTATGAACATATACACATCCAAGCAGAAATTTTAAAATTTGGATTTGATTTTTTTAACTAAAAAAACTGGGTCAGAAGAAATACAATGGAGAGATTTTATCTATTTGTTTGAATCAAAACATTTTTTTTGCCACGCAATCCATTACATAGTTACCACAAGCATCACCAGGTACTTACGCTAGTATTTTATAAATTGAAATTAAATATTACAAAAAATGGAGTGATGGAGAAAACACATTTTGTTTGATAAATTATTTCACAGTATTTCTCAAACCTCTGGTCTCAAGCAACTGCTTGTACAGTTATTTGTACATGATTAGCGAAGCTTAGATGGTAGAAATTTAAAAACTAACTTTTAGGATATACAAATCAAAATTGTTTTAACACAACACGAGAAGTAAAAAAAAGTCTCCTATCTGCATGACGTCTTAAGTTTTTAACGCTGGTGAATGGCTTCTATAACTCACTGATTTGATTCCCGTTTGGACTGAAATCTAAACTTCACGTTATTTGTAAAAATATGAGGTACGCATAAATTCATTTATTATATTATTATATCATAAGCGCTTGTAAAACCCTCAATAAAGATATACACCTAATGATATTAAAAGCATATAATTTAATTAATTAGTTCTAAGATAGGTTAATAAACTACTGAGAGTGACAACTGAAATTAAACTAAAATTTCTCAGCCACCATTTGTTGAATCAACTAAGAGTTATAACTTATAGTCCTAAAGCCCAAAAGGAATAATAAAAAAACTTTTATTCCAAATTAATATATAAGCTGAGTCCATTCTTTGTTGTATACCGGATAGGCCATTCAAGTTAGACATCATAATATTCCCTAAAAAGAAGCATTTCAGAAAAAAATTGTTTCAAACAAAAGTTTTTTATTTTTGAGGGGGAAAGAAAACAGCACTAGCTATTTTTGGTTTGGTGGACGTCTTCAAGTTTATTTAAAGGTCAACTTTGTTTAGTTAAATGAAAACCTATAATTTTTGTAATGGCATTTTACTATACACAGATAAACAAACCTTTTTTTTTATGAAATATTATTTATTTGACATACATTTTTGAAGATATTTTAGCTTGTATTATTATGTATTTTTTTTATTCAAGAACTTTTTATTGCATAAAAAGTGTTATTGGACATCATTTTTAACATTTATTAAACTAATTTTATAAATATTTTTGTATTTAACGTAATAGTAAAAAATAGAATGAGGTAGTAAAAGAATTTGAATAAAAATTCTTATAAAATGTACAAGGTAAAAGATCTCCAAAATGTCGAATAAAAAAAAATATATATAGATTTTTATTAAAAATAACACAGTTGATTTTGACATAACCTTGAAGACGCCCACCAAAACAAAAATAAATAACTTAGTGCTGTTTTCTTTCCCCTAAAAAAAAATTGCTCAAAATATTTTTTTTCTAAAAATGCTCCTTTTTCAGGATATTCTGGTGTTTCAACTTAAAAATGCCTCACCCGATAAATATTACTTTTTTGGGATAAATTACTGCTCTTTAGCACTAAAAAAATAGCAAATTGTTCACCTCCTCTTTCCAAAGTATTCCATTAATTTGGTCTAAATATTAGTTTAATCGTCAATTATTACTTGCGCTTCAACGGGCTAAACATTTAATTTTCATTAAAAAACCCATTAGGGTGGTTTTCAAGGGCCAGGAGTATAGAAACGTGTGTCTTATAGCCCGGGTGGATGTGAAAAGTTCAACCACAAAACTCTCAATTTACTTCGTTGAGTTGTAACGTTATGTTACCTTGCTTCCAATATTAAAAAAGTTCAGCTCAGTAAATCCCGAGGCAACAGCTAAACTTCTTTGGAAAAAAAAAAAAAAAAA
>CABFWB010000163.1:0-21474 GCA_902151455.1 Timema bartmani | reverse complement strand
CCCCCCCCCCCCCAGTTCACCCGACCAATATTCGAACCTCGATCTCCCCATCCTCGGCGGTCGAGCTCAACACGACTAGCACGTTAGCCAACTACGCCACCGAGGCGGGTAAGGTCAAATTTAGAGGAAGTGTATACGGTTTTGCGTGGAAGGAAAATGGGAGACAACATAGGAAAAACCACCTTTGTAGACTCGTTCCGGATTCAAATTTGAACTAGACTTGATAATCCTGAAATAGAATTCACATTCCCACTGGTAAAAGATTTTAGAAAAATCACTAATGTTAACTTTATATTTTATATATGTATGTATGGTGTGTATGTATGGTGTGTATGGTGTGTATGTATGTATGTATGGTGTGTATGTATGTATGTACGTATTGTATGTATGTATGTATGTATGTATGTATGTATGTATGTATGTATGTATGTATGTATGTATATATATATATATATGTATGGTAGAGAGCACCAAGACCCCTTGCAGACGTTAAAAAATCCCGCACTACTTTTTAAGAAGTTGTTTTGATATTTTAAAATAAAGCTTTCAACAAAATATATGCGAAAATTATCAGCATATGTCTGACGAGTTAAAAATCATAATTTTTTTTTTTAAAGTTTAGAAAAAAATTCAACAACAACTACGTGAAAATTTGTACTTCTGAGATTAAAGTAAAAGGTTAGAAAACTTATATATACTCCTCCTATATCAAATAAAGTCATGTTTTAACAGAGTAACAATAGAAAATTTTAATACAATATAAGATTGTTTTATAGAATTCTATTTAAGTTATTACATATTTAAAAAACTATTTAAACTCAAAATTAAAACGTTTTTATTGGTCAGAAATATTGCCTATAATGTTGTGAAAACAATATTAAAATGTATAAAAACACTTAATTAATATTTCGCGATCTCTAAGCTTCTATAACTCTTTTCAGTGCTCTACCATGTAACACCCTTAATACGTAGACATTCTTAGCACCGTCCTAACATTTCCTGTCAAATCTACCACGGTCTAAAATATTTGCAACATCATTTAAAAAGGAATTAAACAAAATTATTTTATTTTTTCAGATGACAATTTTCTCGATTGAACACACACACATATATGTATACATGTATATGTACAAACATAAATATTTGTATACAAACACGCGGCTGAATTTTCCCAACCAATGACATGCTAGTCAATAATGATTGTGAAAAAGTTTCAATAAAAGTGTTCATTAGTCAGAGTGCATGGAAGAAGTTGTTTGAAAAAAATTTTTGTAGACAAATTTACCTTCTCTTTACTTTATCAGCGGCATCAGATCCATCTTCATTAGGACGAATAGAAATTTAAGAAAAAGTCCTTAATTAATTTCCAACTAATTACCTTTAATCAAAATTTATATTAATCAAAACGAGGTGGATTAGACCTATCATTTTTTCATTGACATCATAAAGGGTTACTTTGTTTTGATATAACGATATCATTCTGTTCCGTCGAAAATCTTAAGATAACGGTGCAAAAATTAAGACAAAAAATGCCTAGTCTAGGAATTTGATTTTTGTGGCGTAACATTTCAATAGGTGTCCAATCACCTTTTAGAAAGAATTTTGATATAATCCCGATGGAGGAAGTAGTTAAAAGTTTTCACATGGTTTGAAAATAGGTTGCCAAAAAGTAACTAAAATTGTAGTCGCAATATAAAGTTGTCTGGCTCGAAAGATACTGGATTCAAGAGACTAGACTCTGGAGGTTCAGGATTCAAGTCACACCCAGCTGCCCTAAGATAACTATCAACATATGATTAATTCCTGTAGGGCTACAATCCACTTTCCACACTAATGGTGGGGATACATCCTCTCCCATAACTTCCTCTTTTTACCCTTAAAATTAAACAGTTGATAAGCTTTGATATAACACGCAATTATTTAAAAAAATCTCACAATTTTATTTTTTTGGGATCCACGTCTTATTATTCGTCCGGACTATCCAATTATTTACACGCATGTGCTAGAGATGAGGTCAGTGGAAATTAAAAGTAGGTGTACCCACATTTGCGTGGAAGAAAAGTGGGAAATCAATTAAGATAAATCTTATTAGTACACACACTTGGGATTCAAACCTTGAAGGACAATTTATGCTAATGGAGTATGGATGAGGAAGTTATTATAGAGTAGAGGATAATCACCTTCATTTTCGTGGTGGGAAACAGGGATATAAATTAATAAAAATACCTCAGTATAACTGAATGGGATTTGAACTAAGTCTTCCTCTTAAAATAAAAAAACCAATCAAGAATGTATTGATGCTTTTTTCCGCATGCCCTTTGTTGCCTGTAATGTTTGTTTCGAAGTGAACATATAAAAGTTGACCGCAAACATTGAAAACTTGTTAGGGACTACTGTATTTACCATCAGACAGCAGAAAGCAGTGCATAAACAAACCACTAACTATGTAGCCGCCAACACATGCAGGATGTCAATATTTAAACATGATCTATAAATAGAGAACCAACAAGGTTACAGCAACTTCAGGTGGAACTACCGGCATTGCAAACTAGCGTGCAGCTAGCGTGCCTGAATGCTATCTGTAGGCGGGCTGCTCTATTACAAACAACTACTCTTGTGCCTGAATCTGATCTGGAGGGGGGAAGCTTTATTACGATCAATTACCATAATGACAGAATATGATCTGAAGGGGGCAGGGAGGCCATTTTCAACAAATTTCTTAGAGGAAATGTCCTCGAATAGTGATGGGAAATAGATAAAGAGAGGGTAGAGGAAATATCCTTAAAGAGTAATGTAAAATATATAAAGAGAGGAAAGAGGAAATGTCCTTGAAGTGTGATGTGAAATAGCTACAGTGTTGAGAGAGGAAAGGTAATTGAAGAGTGATGTGAAATAGATCAAGAGGGGAAAGAGGAAATGTCCTTGAATAGTGATGTGAAATAGATCAAGAGGGGAAAGAGGAAATGTCCTCGAATAGCGATGTGGAATAGATCAAACGGGGAGTGGTGTTAAGCCTCACAGTCACGCTTATCGTAGGAGCGCCTGTATGTATGATATAGGCCACACACCACTCACACAATAGCTCAGCTGGGTGGCGTTCGCTATATCTGCCTTCTATTGTCTCACCGAGAGTCTCTTACAATGGGGTCCACGAAGAGGCGAAACGTCTACCATGGGGTGTGGGTGGCAGAAACTCCCCATACTTCCTGCCTGGGGAAGGGGAGAGTAACTAATTAGTAAGAAGAAGTTTGCTGTCCCATACCTCTATCCCTTAGTTTTCGCTACGTAGGCCGCATAACAACAACAAAGATATCACTTGCGCTATGGTGGGGAGCAAGTATCGATGAGATAATATGGAATTTCCATATCTCCGGGGCTGGGTGATCATTTCTCTTCCTTGTCACGCAACATTTAATATAGAGGATTCCCTATTTGGACCTATAGGGAGAAAGTGGCCTCTACTACATTATTTATTGTTCTTGGGAAATCCAACAAATAATTCCTTGGCTAGTCACGGTGAGAAAAACCAAGCAATAATATCCTTGTTTTGAAAATATACTAACTATATTTATCAACTTTAAGCTCATATTTCAATTCATCTAGCTAGAATTTAAATTACTAATCTAATTTTAATCATAAATTAAAAATTCTCCCCCTTAAATAATTTATTTTTAACTTCCTCGGCGTATAAACTTATACCTAAAAATAGAAGATAAAAATGGATTTGTCAAAAGGTATCAATTTAGGTTTAAATAATTTGGAAGGAGAATTGGAAACCCTAAGAAATAAACCCCTTAAGTAAACCCAACCTAGATCCGAGCCTTGGCCTCCCCATCACCAGTAAACCAAACCAGGAGCCCTAATTTTGAAACTTGCGAGAAAACTCACAATCATAATCTCGCAAAGCACAGGCTGCTCCAAAGCAGGGCCAATTTTAAAATGTTTACATTGTCGCTCGAGTAGGTATGCCGTTGTTTCGCTTGCGACTAAGTTTTTAATCTGACAACACTAAAATCATGACGTCCCAAAAAATTGAGGCGCTGGCATACCACAATGCGCCATTGTACAAGATACGTAAACGAAAGTAAATAATGTTTGTTTTGAGTGCATATGATAATACGATTTGTTTGGTTTTATTAGGAAACACTCTTATATTTGTTTGCGACCATGGTACTACAAATTTACACGTAGTACCATGGTTTGCAACTAAGTTTTATTGTCTCAAAATTGGCTCAGATAATATAAGTATCAGTTAAACGTATTTTCATTTACTAGCCCTTAAGCTCATTTGGTAGTGTGACCCTGTAGATCAGAAGCTCAATCCCAGCTTGAGTACAATATTTTAATTTTGTCTGAGTAAGAAATCACTTGTTGATTTGAATTTAGTATATCACTATTTTAGCTTCACAACTATTTTTAAAATATAAATATGGCCTAAGGGTTTTCACTATGCCAATAATAATTTGCGTAGTAGCCTTATTTTTAAATATGCACACTTTCATGTCATAAAACCCATTAATTTAGGTTTTAAATAATCACCTCTACACAATATAAAAGTTAATGTACTGATTTTAATTTACCTTGTTTAATAATTTTAAGAAGAATATTGGGGTAGTCAACGTTATATTTTATAAGAATATTTAAAACAAAATATTTGCTTATAAATACAAATTAAAATGAAAAGTTACTTTTTTAGGTCTGATTAAACTAAAAACAGAGCTGTTTAAAGTTAGGATTTTAACAGTGGCTATGTAGATCAGGCAAGTTGGCAACTTAACTAAATTAAATTAAGTTATTGCAATTTGACACAAAAAAATATTTTTATTGAAGGATTGCATGAATCGTCCAAAGCAATCATGTGTTTTACTTCTGTAAACCTATTTTGTACAATGATAGATTCATTTGAACAAAATAACTCTCAGAAGGTTTCAACTAAAGAGGAGTATTGTGTCCATCTTGTTTTATTATGCTCTACTCACTAGACAAGCCGTGTTTTTCACGATCTTTTAGTTTGCTAGTATAATTCCCCCGCAAGCCGCTAGTGTGACGTCAGGCGTTTCAAAATCAGGAGTACAGAAGAGACTGACGTATTTGTCGGTGTGTTCACCAATATAACTAGATAAAAGTTTAAATTCAAGTTTATTTAGATGAAATGTCATGCTTAGAGTGGCGATAGATTCGCATATCAGTTCTTGGGGAAGTCGGGGTTTGAATCAATATTGTGTGCATTGAGGGTAGTTTTCCATATTTCATTTTCTCATGGTGTATCTACGCTAATGCGGGCTAGTTTCATAACATTGATCCTATTGACTTAATCAGATTATAGAGCTGCAATTTGAAAAATACTAAGCGAGACAATTTAAGTACTTCAAATATTACATTTTATAAATACATTGCTTGTATTGTAAAATGTGGTTGAATTTATCTATATTTTATGGAAATACTATATTGATGTACTATAAAATATTGATTTTAAATTATATTAAAACTCTCTATTATTTAATTATATTAATAATATAGTCCAACTTTCGTATGAACAGCTTTTTAGAAAATTTAAAGTGTTTTACTTCCAAAATTGATAACATTTTACTGTTTTATATGTGTTGATTAGTTAGTGTTAACCTCAGTGGTCTTGGGGTAAAGTGCTCACCTTAGGACCTGATGTTAGTGAGTTTGAACCCAGCTGAGGTTGTCGGATATTTCTTGAGCAATAAACTAGGTAGCACAACTTCCTTCGGAGGGGAAGTAAAGCCGTCGGTCCCATGTCGATTGTGGCATGTAAAAGAACCCTGGCAAAATTGGTAGGCCCTTTCGCTCTTGCTCATAGAAATGCAGCGTGGAAGGCAACGGGGAATCATCAAACTTTTTTTAAACTATGCCAGTACATGGGATTTATATTAGATGGTCAGGGCAGCACTAGCCATCCGAAGATCTGAGTGAATTCCCAACGCCGGCTGGATATAAATCAAATCAAACCAAACCTCGCGTTGTTGACTTAAAAAGAAGATTTTATAAGTGTTATTAATATCTAGCAAAGCTACAGCTGCAGATCACAGGACTTGGCGTGGGAACACATGAAAGTAGATCAAGCTAGCTATCCGATAGGACTCTTTCTATGAAAATTGATCTGTACATCACGAGCTAAGGGATTTCCCAGAAACCGAAACTGTAGAGAAGGGCCGTGTATTCTAGTGAAACGCATTGAGTTCAGGACCACACAATTGCCTCCCCTCCTCCTGCCCTCCCTTGGGAAACTAGGAGGTTGAGGAGGGGAAGGAGGGGAAGGGCTGTGGTAACAGTCCCTTTGATGTCTCCCGCTCACTCGGCCGCGAGCGACCGTCTCTTTTTCGTTGTTCGTTCGCTCACCTACCAATTCAATTTCTCATGGAGATTTCCACTCACTCTTCTTCTTTTATTTTCACAAACTTCTTTTTTTTCCCTCCTATTTCCTTTTATTCTTTAGAAAAACGATTTGATTTAGAAAATTGGCTGCCAGAAAAAGTTCGAACTATAAACAAAGAGATACATAAACGACATTGTGAACGGAAAGGGTTTTTAAAGATAGAAACACACTTCACTATTAAAATAACTTTTTTTGATACAAAGGCGTAATTAGGGTTGATGGGGTTTTATGGCACCAAAGGCTAATACAAAATTGGTGCCCATTGAAAACTAAAAAAATTTTTTTTTTAAACTGGATTCTAATATTGGTACTCAAATTAGCTACTCAATATTTAACCAGTTATAAAATAATAAAAACAAAATACACTTTTATTATAAAATAATAAAACTTATATAATTGTTAATATAAATTTAGCGCCCAGGACACGTGCCTAACTGGCCTCATCCGAGTCACGCCACTAGATATGAATAATATGTAAATAGTATTGAGAAAATATTTAATAACAAGTACAGTATTTTTGAGCCCCTATTTGGGTCTAACAAAACCAAGCAAAAGATTAGAAATCTTAAAGGAATTGTTTTGTGTTAGAGAGAAAGCTGTCATTGGTACACTTCAATATGTGATTGCAATTATATCAATAATATTTAACCTTTGTCGCTGGTAGAATGGTCTAAGGCGTCACTTTTACAGAAGATTAGACTGCCAATGACGGGAAGATCGTGGTTTGATTCCCGGTCGGATGTTCTGAGGCGTGTTTTCCTAATTTGTTCTACCTCCTCCAGCCACACAAATACGGGTACATTTCCACTAAATAAAAACTTCATCCCGCCTAACACATTAACGTAACTAGTACATATGTATAGTTCAGTAAGATATGTTTTTTTTTTTTAATTTGGTTCGACACAAACCGGGACAAACCATCCGTGCTGTTCAAAGAATTTCAACCCGCTTCAGTGGCCGCATGTTCTCGTAGTAGATTAGACTGCCGATGTCGGGGAGATCAAGGTTCGAATCTTGGTTCGGTGTAATGTGTGTGATTTTTTCCAAAATGGTTTTCCATTCTCCCTCCACGCAAATGAATGCTGATACACTTCCTCTAAATATAACCTTCCTAATCCCTAAAACCACTAGTGATTAGTACATAAGCGTATAGCCCAAACAGGTAGTAAGATACGGTGCTAAATAATAAAATTAAAAATTAATATATTTCTTAAAATTAAACTATTACTACTAATTTGTTTAGTTTATTTAGGAATTAAATTTTTGTACTATTATCTGGCAATCCTAAATTAATTTTGCGAAAGAGAAAACCAACCCGACCGTGAATTGTTAAAAGGGACAAATTAAATTAATTTCTTCGACCAAGTCTTACTACCCACTCTGTCTATACCAACAAATAGTATCTAAGCTTGGAGAGGAACAAGACAGAATTTTACATAAATGCACCCACAATTGTGGGGATGGATCAAGGGGACGCTATTTATGAAAATAAATGCTCAGTACACCCGACAGCGATTCGAAGTCTGATCTCCCCGCTATCGGCATTCCATTAACTTGACAGAGTGACGGCTGGCCTAGACCATGTGCCCAATAAATTGGGTGAATTCCATTTTAAGGTGGTACTTTTTAACTTTAAAATTCGGGACCTTTAAATTAGCAGGAAGCCGTGTTACATACTTATCTAAGGTCAACATATTTACTACAAGTTCTACCTCTACTACAAAATCAATAGAGCTAGAGGACAAGTTACTTCCTCTTACTTACTTTATGGCATTAGGAACTCGAGAGTTCATTGCTTCACTTACAAAAGTACACCACCTATTCCTATATTGAGATAATTCTACTCAATCCACATCATTACACCCTATCTCTTTCAGAACCTTTCTTATGTAATCTTCTTATCTCCGTATAGGTCTTCCCAATGGGGTTTACCACTCAATACCCCGAACACGGTTTTAGGTTCTTACATTCATGCTGCATGTCCCACCCACCGTAATCTGTGAGACTCGACTATCCCAACAATGTCTTGTGATGAGAACACGTGATGTAGCTCATCATTATGTAGCCTTCTCCACGACCTGATATCTACATCTCTCTTCGGACCAGATATTTTCCTAAGCACCTTGTTTTCGAACCACCTCCAATCAAGAGGACAACAGATGCTTTAATTAATTTGGGTATTCAGCGTCAAGTCTATAAGCACAGGCAGGACCTTTACTATCACAAGGATCATAAGCCAATTTATCGTGGGAGAGAACAAATTATATTAGAGCACACCAACCGGCTGTATCAGGAATTGAAATATTTGAGTTATAGTGTGAAACCATACATGGGTAATGGATCGATATATTATAACGGACTATACGGAACGGATTATAACGGACTGTTTAAATTTCCCAGGCTAAATAACATGGGCTCTTACGGTGAAACAATTTCCCAATAACGGAATTTCTCGATACCCAAAATGGACACTGAATACGCTTATTTATGAATAAGAATCTCTAAATACCGGAAAAGAATTGAAAACAACAGTCTATAATATAAACTATTTTACTGTAGGAATGTCAGCAGTGCCATTGTCCCTGAGAAGTGTGAGCAGTCCTGCCTTCCACCCCTAGTGAAAGCTTCTAAAATATTATATTTTTCTATAAAATAGCTATGGTAATTTATGGTCGAACCCCCTTCCCCTTCCGAACCATTAGCGGGTTGGGGGGGGGGGATGTTCCAGAAGTTTAGTTAGTGCTTGTGGGCACATATACTTCAGAAGATCTCATATTCAAATTTAATTTTACTTGTGTATTGTTTTGTGTATTATTCAATCTGTACAGTGAGCTACGTACAATAATTTATTTATTAGTTTCCGCATACAATACTGAGCAGTATGGTACTTAGATTGTTCTTGTTAATATTCACAGTTATAATTATATAAGTTATATATAGATTAATCTGTGTTCAAACAATATGCTTTATATTTATATTTCCAAACAGCGGACACTTCTTAGTAACGGACATTTTTTTGATCCCGAAAGTTGTCCGCTATTAAGAGATTTCACTGTATATTGCATTTAGTTTAGTGCTAATTAAAAAAAGTAAATTGATCTATTTAAATCTAACTATTTTTCTTCATTAAAAAAGTCACTTATTGCCTTTTTAATAAATTTTCCTTTAGTGAGCGGTCTCTCCCCACTTCTACACCTCTGAAATTTCTCCTCCCTCTTATAAACCTCTCAATTTACCCCCTGGTGTGGGAGCAGCAATTAAAACATGTTGAATTTCAGTGGTGGTGGGACAATGAGAGGGGGTTATTACTTGGGACAGGTCTAGTCTTTTGAGTCTACAGTGCAACGAGCTCTAACTAGTGGGGCAGGAACAAATACACTCTGGTAAAAACACAACAGAAAATAAATAGTACCATGCACTCCACATACTTTTTTTTAAATATTAAAATAGAGACACTTACTAAAAACTCTTTAAGACCTGTAAAACAAAATAGAATACATTTTTGCAGTTACACTCCACCAAAGACTATAAATGAAATAATATACATTGTTACAGAATCATTAATAAAATAGTAACCTTACACCAAATATCACAACAATCAATTTCCCATTTCAAATATCTCCATTAAATATTATATATAAGCCTATATAAATGAGAAACTATTAGAATTATAAAAATATATTTAAAATAAATTTTTATTTTATTTTTAATTATATTAAATAGTAAGATATGTTTTTATTATTTTTTTTATTGCTACAACTTCACAATGATCAGCTATTTAGTATTTCAAATTTAGTATTTCAAAATCGGAAATGTTTGTTCATGTAAAGTACCCTAAAAGCCATTTTTGTGAGCAAGTGGGAATTGCCCATTTAATGGTGATGCTTGGATACAAAATTTAATCAAAATGGTTTTGGAGCCAGGCCGAGATAAAAACAGACAGACGGCATTATTAAAACAACTTTTTAGTTTCAGGGGGTCATGAAACGTCGACATTTATTAAAATCTTGATTTCGAATTTTTTTACGACCCCAATACTTTTCTCTTTGAGGGGACGAGCTCAAGAAGGTTAAAATCTAGAGAAAATTATGATTAAAAAAATGGTGGACACATTTAAAAAAATACAACTTAGCCCTTTTATACGTTCACAAGGCATTAACAAATTTTACCAGATACATCGTAAAAACTTTATCATATTCATGAGTTGTCTACTATCTACAAATAAACTCGATTCAGAGGTCTCATTGTCAAAGACAACGATTTTCAACCTTTTTCAACATCCACTTCGGTGGCCATGGGTTCTAACCCGCTGCTCTCGCAGTAGATTACACTGCCGAAGATGGGGAGATCAGGGTTCGATCACGAACGGATGCACTGATGGTGGTTTTCCTCAATGGTTTTCCACTCTCCCTCCACGCAAATGTGGGTGCATTTCCTCTTTATTAGGCCTTCCTAGTCCCTTACACATTAATGTAATTAATACATAGGCGTATAACTCGAACGAGTAGTAAGATAGGGTGCTTTAAAATAAATTGACGGCACGTTTAACAAGGCGCTAAAATAATTGTCGAGGTACATTAATAATTTTTTTAAGGAGAGCGTTTATAATTAATAAAACGAGTATTAAGATTCTGTTTTTGAAAGTTCAATATCTAAAATTTTAATCATTGCATTATTTATTTTAAAAAAAATGTTAATCATGGATTTCTATATATTAATTTTTATTCCTCAATTTTTGTCTCGCTCATTTCTAACCTTCCTTCCAAACTCCCACGACACACCTGCTGCTAGACGCTGGTATAAGTCAGTGTACTAGATTATTTATGATAGAAAGATCGGGGTTAGAATCCCGGTCGGGTGTACTGAGGGTGCTTTACCCTAAATAATTTTCCATTCACTATTCATGCCAGTTCGGGTTCATTCCTCTAAAGTGTACTTTATTCCTCTCTACCCTATTAGTGTAAAATGTATATATTGAACGGGCAGTCATATGTAGTGCAAAAAATAAAAAAGTATGCTTTGCGTCTTACTAGTCTTACGGGATAGTTGGATATCAAAACCATTGAGCTAGGGTTAAGATTGACGTAACTTTCTATTAAATTTACCCGCATTAGCGTATAGGAAGGATGGGAAAACATTTAGGAAATAAAACCACTTGCACAATTAACCGGTATTCAAACCCATATCTATCTGTCATCGACAAACAAGACCAAAGGATATTGTCACGTAATACACGTGCTTACATATTCTACGTGGGATACACACAAATACAAACACAAACACACATATACATACACTCACAAATATATATTTAAGAACATTGATACGAAATATTAGCAAAGTTAACGATGGTATAATTGAAGATTTCTTGGAAAGCTGAGGTTAGAATCACAGTTTAATGTATTAATCTATGTTTATTACAAATGGATTCATCACTAATCAAGAACCAAATGTTTTTAGCCGAAAAACGTTGTTTTAGGGAGATTGGGTCCCTACCCTCTCCAGTCCCCCGATTCCCAGATTGTAGCTCTTTGCTCTTTGATCAAGACGGGGGGGGGTTAAAGATTGAAAATAAGTTTTACCCTTGCATGGTCGGACGAGACAGCTCATAGAAACAAGCGATTTGAATAATGATGACCAAGAGGTCATTATTGCTTTTGAACCAAGCAGAATTTTTTGAAGGGGGATTCCTCGATCTTCTTGGATAAATTATTCTGTATCTCAACATCTGTAAAAAATAGAGAGGTGATTCTTCAAGGAAAATCCTCAGATTGGTTGCAGTATTTCACTAATAATATATTACATTTTTAGGGGGGATTTCTCCCCGCCTTTACAAGCTGGAATTTCTCATCTAAAAATGATGGTAATATCTGCTCTTCAAGTTAAGATTTGGGATCTTCCTTTTATTTAACTTTTCTTATCCCATACACTTTGATCATTATAAGATTGGAATACTTCCAACAAGTAGTAAGTCAGGTTAGACTATATAAAATTTATCATTTTTTCTAGCCTAAAATTATTCAGATACACAATTTCAAACTATTTAAATGGAGAAAAGATTTAGAGATCTACAAATTAAACTATACTTGTGCAGGTCATCTTTATTAGATTAAAATAATAGCTATTGATTATCTTGTTTGCTTATCTTATAGTTTTTTCCACCACCATCGTAAATTCAGAATAGACCAACCTGGTATTTAGTCAGCGTGCCTAGTTTTGTTGATTTAATTCCTTTATATATATATAAATATATATTTGAGTTTACCTTTGAGATGAAAATGTTTTTAATTCCAAACATCTTTCTGACGTCAAAGGTGTGTTTAATCAAAGGAAAAGGGGGGAAAAAAACAGCTCTGAACTTTAAATAAACAATTTAATTAGTTTGTTAGTAAAGAGTGTAATGCTAACGAAATGAAATATTTTGGTAAAGTTTATAAAAAGCAAAGCTAGACGAGACGTTTTTATATTTGACCTACTTAGCGTTACATCGGTGATGGAGGGTGAGGGGGAAGGGGGAGAGAAAATTGTTTAAAAAAAGCTTTACGTGATTTAGGAATGACACCTAGAGCACACATTACTGTGTAGATTTGATGCCCTAGTTAAATATAGATAATTATTAATTTAATAAATCCATCACTAGATCAGCCCTTCTGGCATTGAACCATAATAGAGAGAAAATTGGTTTAAAAATCATAGCTTGGCTAAGGTGCTACAATTGTTTTAGGAGGTCTTTGGTTCGAAATCTATTATTCACGTGTTGACTATTTCTTCCATCATGATGAATTTTTTTAGCCTAGAATTGGATGTATGGAACTGATCATGAAGATAAAAGTCAGGTTAGTTTGTGTTGGTATTATTTTGTTTAAAAATTACCCGTTGAACACCGTATTTTAAATTTTTTTAAATTAACAAATATATTTATGTATTCTGTCAAAAGGTGTTAAAAACCACATTCATCAATCTATTTTAGAATTCTGGTAGTTTGGACAGTATCTGTCAATTGCAATTCTACTAAATCTAATTTATTATTCATACGTAAATAACGGAATCTTCGGTATCTGTCAGTTCTAAAAACGTCCATAACTACTTTCATACATTATTACTATTATTAGCACCGCGTCTTACTAACCATTCGGGTTACAAGCACTTACGCTAATGTGTAATGGTAGGGTGATTATGAGATGAAACGGAGGACCTACAGTTTAGTGTGGAATCCGAACCACGGTGGAGGCCTGGCCTTCCTCACATTCACAAACTGTGACTAATACACGTCTTGTTAGAGGTGAACGAAGGGTTTGGCAATCAGATAAATCTGTGCCGTGATCGAGGATTGAACCCGGACCCTCAGCACAGAAGTCCAATACCTTACACCTAGACCGCCAGGTCACCATGGATATATTAATATTTAAAGTAATAGTATATGGAACTATTACTTATGTTAGATATTATCAATATCTATAAACTAATATTAATACTACGGCTAGTAAGATATTATCAATGCTGACCGCCAAAAAAGTGTCTTTCCCGAACTGTTATTTCTACATTGGAGCATTCACAATACATTTCTTTAGTAACTACATTTAACATGTATTCACGATTTAATTTAAAGGGTAGGGATGAAGAAGGATGTGTTAATAAGTCAGGGTTGTAATATACCTGGTTCCTGGTGAAGAAGAAGTTTGTTTGTCTCGACCGAGTGGACGTCCTTTTTTTTAAAAGTGGTTTAGTAACATTCTTCAAGAGGATTTTAGTGAATTTTTTAAAAAGATTCAGTCATTTTTCTGTATCCTTTGATTTATTACATTGGTGAGTTTAACGAAAGTGTTATTAAATATCTTGAGCTAATCAGTCGTAGTAATGAAGATAGCTTAGAACTTAGAGGAAATGTAGACGAATAGTTTTTGAAGGAAATCTGTTGAAACTACAGTGAAAACCTACCTCTAAATTTCATTGTCGCACTCACCCCTATCTTGAACTAGTTCTATCCAGTCCACTTCATTACATTCAATATCTTTCAGGTCCATTCTAATATTATCCTCCCATCTGCATCTGGGTCTTCCCATTCGGTTTTGTTATTCAATATCTTGAACGTGGCTCTAGATTCTCCCATTCACGCTGCATGTCCTTCCCACCGTAATCTACAAAATTTTATTACCCCAACAATGTCTTATGATTAGTACCGGGTATTTAACTCATTATTATGTAACCTCCTCCACTTACCAGTAGCCTTACCCCTTTTTGAACCAAATAACTTTCTTATCACCTTGTTTTTAACAAAGCAAAAACACATTTTGATAACAATCTCTAGTATATCTGCTCAAAATTCAAACTTCAACCAACCTTTCAATGGCAGCCAAACACAATGTGTAACTCTTATGCCTAAAACAGCTTGATCACCGCTGATAAATTTAATTTTAGCACCACGTCTTACAACCCGTTCGGGCTATACGTATAAGTAACAACTACGCTAATGGGCTAGGAATTGGGAAGGTTGAATTTAGAGGAAGTGAACCTACATTTGAGGGGAGGGAGAGTTGAAAACCATTTTGAAACCCCTCTCCTCCACTTCACCCGACCGAGATTTGAACCTCAATCTCCCCGTCCTCGGCAGTCAAGCTCAACACAACACGAAACTATCGCGTTAGCTAGCTACGTCACCGAGGTGGGTGATTATCGCTGCTGGCGCAACATATATATATATATATATATATAATCTTGTTTTTACTTCTCATCCTGGATATCCACATGTTTACACTAATGGGGTGGGGATAGAAAGAAAACGATGGAATTTTGAGGAGATGTATCTGCATTTACGTTTAAGGAGAGTTGAAATCCATTTTAAAATATCAGCCCTAATACACGTTGCCATGATTTAAACCTTGACATCCCCGTCACCAACAGTCTATCGCGTACCTTAAATCATTGGTGTTACTTTCGAAAAATACGAACTGGCAAGAAGACACATTGTGGAATGCCAGGCCTCCACCGTGGTTCGGATCCCACGTTAAACTGTAGGTCCTCCATTTCATCTCACAATCACCCTACAATTACACATTAGCGTAAGTGCGTACAGCCCGAACAGGTAGTAAGATGCGGTGCTAATAATAATAAGAAGAAAACACATTGAAATATGTTAATTTAGATTTTAATATTTTTTAATTAAATCTATATAGCGTGCCTTTTCTGAGCCCACTGATTATATTGTCATAACAGAACTTACTAACTAGCTGACGTATTGAAAACACCCACCATCAATTTCATCACTGTGGAAGAGAAAGTCACAATATCACCAAATTGACATATCTTTGCCATGACTGGAATTGAGCCCAGAACCCTTCACACGACTGGACCACACTAAGAAGTCGGACCGCTTGTAGAGGAATTTAACGAAGCAGCCACACATGTTTCACATTAGTTAAAACAATCCCCTTCCCCTCTGATCCCTCGGGTGACGCTGTAATCACCACTAATGAAGTCTGACCACTCCAACACATGTACTACTATATTACATGAGCTGTACACTCTGCTACCAAAAAATGGATCCCTCACATTATTTACGAATACAGTCATTTTATAAGGCTTCTTTTTATATAAGTGGCTTCTTTTTATATAAGTGGCTTCTTTTTTTATAAGAGATTTCGCCAGTATTTATTATTAGATATGGAAATAAATATACCTTATGTTTTAAAAACTCTAAAGATATTTTTTTAAATAACATTAATTTACCTCAAGAGATGATTATAAAATGTAGGGACAATTTTAACTAGAAGTGACAATATTATATTGGAAATCAGAAAAATAATACAGTGGGTAAATGCATTACTCAGCCAGTAAGTTGTTGACATCACGCGACTGCTATAAGGGAATGTAAAACTTAGAATTTACTAAACAATAAGGGTACCGGTTGTTTCCTATGTGTGTGAAACGTGTTCTCTTACTTTAGATGACGAAAAAAAATTTAGGGTGTTCGAAAACAAGGTGCTTAGGGAAATATTTGCTCTAAATGTATGAGGTTACTGGGGAGTAAAGGATATTACATAATGATGAGTTACACACCCTGTACTCATCACAAGACATTGTTAGGATAATCAAGTATCATAGATTATGGTGTGTGAATGGGAGATTCTAGAACCTTGTTCAGGATACTGACTGGCAGGCCCATTGGAAAGACCTAGACGCTGATGGGAGGATAGCATTAGAATGAAGCTCAAAGTAATAGGGTGTAACAAGATGGACTGGATAGAACTAGCTCAAGATAGGAATAGGTGGCGGACTTTTGTAAGTGCGGCAGTGAACGATCGAGTTACTAATATCAAAGAGTAAGTAAGACGTAAAAAGATCATAAAACAATCTCAATGCATCCGGTCAAGCTTGATTAATAGACTATCAGGTTAGAGACAATTGTTGCCTTAACTAATGGAGTAAAGTCTGTTTTAGTATACATAATTTACACTCGACATGAAATAGTGAATACCTTTGGAAAAATACAAACTTTTTTGGTCAGGAATGATAGCGTTTTACTATATAATTAGTGTTATATTATAGGTATTGATATTATCGTTCAAAAGTTTCAGCTGCGTAGCACGTGTCTTGACGTATGAATATATATATAAGTTTTAGTAAATTTTATATTTAACTGTCATATATGAATTCCTAGTAGATCCCTACTTTAGTGGTAACTTACAAAAGATATGACTCCACTCTGGATTTTTAAGTGGATTAAATTTTTAAAAAAACACGTTGTTCACAATAATTTAAATACTTATATATACATACTGTTGACTCAATTTTTGTTCTGGCTAATAATAATAGTAATAATAATAATAATAATAATAATAATAAAGCCTATTGAATTATTAAAATGTTAGGAGAAAGTAAAAATACATGCAAAACTTGAAAAGTACTTAAAGTAGAAAACTGGAAAAATGTGTGCGTTTTAGTCAATTTTACTCTTAGATTTATAGTTAGAATAAAAACACATTTCAGAAAGGATTTCTTAGGTTATTTTATTAATTAATTTATTGATTTTTAATATGCATGTTTACTACAAGAAATCATGCAAAGAACAAACAGTTCCAATGATAGGTTGGTGGTTCAACTATTTAACTCAGATTGAAAAAGTCTCTTTATTATTTATAAAGGTACAGGATCGATTTCCAGCATAGGTAAAAAAATGTATAAGCATGTTGGTTCCCTTTTTATAGGGTGTCAATTTATTTTGTAACATGCCTGTTAAGATTTTCATAAAATAAATTTAAGATAAACAATACATTTTTTTTTGCTTCGTGTCTTACGACTTGCTCAGACTATACGTATTTAATTGCATTAATGGGGTAGGGATGAGGAAGGTAGAATTTAGAGGAAATTTACCCGTGGCCAAACACATAGAGAAACGATTGAAAAATAAATAAATCCATTGTATTAACAAGAAGGTAGGTAGAATGTAACGTTTTCCTCATCACCTGGTCCAGTACTGGCCTTTTCATCTATTCTTTCCCACTCGTTTTATCGTATTACACACACGAAACACATGTGCTGGCGAGCACGAGTTCCCGGCATATGGCCGACACGACACGACTCGACCACGACCAACCTTCTATCGATCCTGCGATCCTATATTATACACTCTGCTACTATCCAGTGAATATAACTCGACCCACTTCCAGACAAGGGGAGGAGGTTAGTCAAGATTGACAACAATTTGCTTACTATGCTTAGACTATAGTAATCAAATATACAACTCTTGGAATCAACGTACTATGCAACCCACAACACTTTACGTTGCAATGTATACATTACTACGACAAATTTCAACCGACTTGAAAGTAGTTAATTTTTTAATACATGTTGGTCTGTTCTTTAATAACACATGGAAATAATTTTTATTTATTTATTTATACTCTACAAATTTCAGCTCATGGCTGGTCTTACAATTTGAGATCTGATTATGCTAATGTTATTCTAAATATTACAATATTTAGAGTGGTACAAATATTGAGACCTAATATTAAAACTTAATCGTTGATAGCCTACTATTTTAATTATAGTTTTGTATAGACATGTGATCCTCCATTTTATACATTTTGGTCGCCCAGAAAATAATTCTTTCACCTTTTTCTGAAAGTATTAACAGGTTTTAAATCTTTAGAATCTGATTGTAACGCATTCTAAACCTGGAAAGTAAATGATTTTTTAAAGTTTTTAGTTCGATTTTCGGGTTCTTGTAAATAATCTCTATTTCGTGTTTTATATTTATGTGTGGAATATATTTTGGTCACTTTTGAGTAGAGATAAGACAGGAATTTCGATTCTATAATTTTATAAAGCCACTTTAATTTTTTTAGGTAATTGAAAACATGATTATATTTTTTAGGTTAAAAATAAATCTTAGACGGGAGTTTTGGATTTTTTGGATTTTATGTTTTAAGTTTTTATTCATGCATACATTGCCTGAAATAACGTCACTACGGGATAGGTATATCTCTCACGCTCGTTGATGTGACAAAAACTAAAGATATAAGTTATAAGTCTATAATATTGGATGAACTAACGTTCTTAACAAACAACTATTGTGTTCTTTGCAAGGGCAATTGCTAGGCATGTTTATTCTATATATGCATACATACAAAACTAATCACGCCGTTTCTTTATGGGGTAAGCAAAAAACTGAACATATAGCTAAAAAAATCTCCGTACTTAATCCATCTATACACCTTAAAACTCTTAATGTTTCTCTTTTACACACATGCGTCTACAACATTTAGCAAAATCTTACATGACCTACTCCTTTCTTTTGATCTACACACATTCTACCTTCGTATATTTGCTTTGTCACTCAAGCCACATTCATCCTCTCAACATGCCTAAACCAACATAACACACTTCTTTCGCAGTGACCTATTGGATTCACTTTCAAACTGCACTCCTTCAGAATCCATTCATTACTGACTCTTTCCATACAAGTTTTTTCACATATATTTCTTAGATATCTCATTCCAACCGCATTCATCTTGCTCTTGTGTTTCTCCTGACAAACGCACGCTTCACATCCATAAAACAATTTTGGCGCTAACACACTTTTATATACTGCCATATTTATCTATTTTGATACTACTTAATTCTTTGCAATAGTCCACATATATCCAACTACTATCCAAAATGCATTCATCCATCTGTTGATCTCACTATATATCCTTCCATTTTTACAAAACATTGTGCCCAGGTAGACAAAATCACTCACTTGTTATAACAGTTTTCCATCCATACGAAGCTAAAAATATCTTCCTGGTCCATCTTTAACAAAAACTATCACTTTATTCTTGGAGACATTTATACGAAGATTCATTCTACCTGTCACCACATTCAAACGATTCTGCAAGTCATTTTTAGTCTCAGCCATTAATATGGCATCATCTGCATATAGCAGCACTATCAATTTCCCACTGTTCATTTGTACCAACCGTGTCCTTACAAGCATCCCTCATACATTTCTCCATGAAAACATTAAACAATCATGTAGACATAAAACAACTTTGTCTAACACCCTGTCCAATGTCAAACCATTCACTCAAAGCTGAATACACCTTAATGAACGCTTTACTTCCATCATAAACCTCCATAGTGGAATTTGGTAACCATGCATTAACACCATAATCTCTAAGAACATTCCACGACATACTCCTATTCAGCCAATCGTACACTATATCCATATCAACGAATGCACAATACATTTTATTCCTTACTGACACATATATCTTACTAACTTGTTGCAATAAAACCACATCGCACACCCCAAATCTTTGTCAGCAGTTTTTTCATGCAACCTCTCAATTAAAACTCTTCCAGAAACTTTGCCTGGAATATTCAACCAATTATTTGGCCTATAATTTTTATATTCACTCTCACTCTCTTTGCCTTTGTACGAGACAGCAGTGACAGAATTCTTCCAGTCATTAGGAACATTCCAAATACCAGCACACACATTTAAAAACTCACACAATCTGGCAATTAGTACCATGCTCCCACACTTAAGTATTTCACTTGTGATTCCATCCATGCCCCCATTCTTTAACACCTCAGCTTCATCCATTCTTTCACTCACCATAACATTTTTCTTATTTTATACTACTTTCTCTAAGTTTTCGTCATACAATTGCTTAAAATAATCCCTCCCTCGCTCTCTTAGTTAGGTTTTTCCTTGCACTCCTTGTTTCGTTCTCTCTACCCCCATTCAGAACTGCTTCTTATTTCCTTCAAAATCATTCTGTATCCTTTTTCCTTCTTTTAATTTCATTTGCTCTTTACTCTCCCTTAATACTTTCTTTGCATTCATATTTTTCTCTTTGTATACTTCCCACAAATTCTTAAGTCCTGTTTCACTCTTCACCCCATAATTATTTTATATGTTTCTTTCTTTTCTCTGTGATTATTGAGATTATAACGCTTAGGAAACGTATATATTGTAATTATACACGTCTTAACACTGTTCAAGTTGGCACCAGCTGATAAAAAACAGATGAAAAGGCCTACTATACAGATTAGCGTATGAAAAACGATGGCTTATTTGGTAGTTATTTGAAATGTTAGATAAAGTTCTTCACAAAGTGATATGACAAGGATGTGCATTTTCAAAATTATTACTTTTTATTTTATATTATGAGGTATTTAACGTGCATTTTCTGAACTGACTATATTTTCACACGACTTATAAACTAATTTAAATATAGAACATACACAACACCCAACAACCAGCCATTATTTCATTAATGTGAAAGGGAACACCAACATTTTACCAATAACAACATTTTGGCCATGAAGGGAATGCAACCCATGACCCCTATCGTAATAGCCAGACACGCTAGCGATTGAACTAAGGTGTCGGACATGTTTTAACTAAGGTTATTAAAGGACTAATTTACAGGTTAGATATAAGGAAGTTAGCTTAGAACTGGCACATCCCCATTAGCGTTAGGAGATGATGGTGGGAAAATATTCTCATTTAACCCAGGTATAGTTTGAACCTTTACCTCTCAATCACTGGAAGCCAATCCATGGTTAATCTAACAACTTAG